>ML857761.1:0-17780 GCA_009831015.1 Picea engelmannii
GAGATCGATAGCATTTCTTGCAACCATATATAAAATCCCCAAATATTGTTGGATAAATTTCAACCATAAATGTAACCCTAAAACAAAAACTTCCAAACGGGCAAAGAAAGTGGGGAGAACAATACAATTATGATATCAAAACCAAATCCAAATAACAAAATAATCGACAAGTACATTCAAAACCTTAAATATGACCAAGTGATCTCACACTGCCCTGATCTATAGCATTTCTTACATCCATAAATAAAAGCCCCAAATATTGTTTGAGAAATTTCAAACATAAAAGGAAGCCAAAAACATAAACTTGCAAGCATCAAAAAATGGAGAGGACACTACTATTCATATGAAAACAAAATATGAACAAAATAAGTTTCCCAGTAACAATGTGTCCTCTAGTTTATTAGGGTGCGAAGCACGCAAACACATTCATATGGGTGAGGGATTTAGAAGTGAACCTTCCCTAAAAAGGCTCGGTCCCCTCTATTTTGGGGTGACTATTGACCCCTATTTGGGAGCCCTAAATGCCTAACCCTATACAGGTTCGCTTGCTTGTGCATCCTCTCCCGTTGGTCAAGCAGGTAAACCCCCTCTATTTTGCGGCGATGATTTCCCACGTGGAGAAGGAGCTGAAAGAATCAATTACAGTATTTTGACCACCTACAATAGCAACCCATGAATAAGTGTAATGGAAGTCAATCACGGAATAGTCACACTAGGCCATACCTTCTAATCCATTTGGATTTTGAAGTAACAAGTGATCTTCTTGCCTTGGTAAGAAATTTAGGTACCCATATGAAATGAAAGCTATTTACCTACTATGTAGGAGCATTAATAGATTCTAATATGTGGATCTTACTAATTCAAATTGCGGGAAAAGTAGATCCAACATATCAACATATATTTTTAGCGATACACTTAGAATCTAGACGACACTACTTGAAGTCAGTTAATAATTTTTTCCTGTAGACATACATTGGAATCACGAAGAATAGAATCTGAGATTAAGCACATCAAGTTATTCACATGCCCAAAAGGGTTGTATGCCCAGGCTTTCCAAGTGAGCAACTAGCTGCGTTCTTGTCAACTTTTCTTTCTTAACTCCCCCGTTCATACCCTAGAGAACATTCATATTTGTGCTATTGCCCATGAGCGCAAGCTCACTTGGGTTCGGTCAAGAGAACTTGACTTACAACGACTAGAGGGATTATATCCCCTAGGTCCCAAGAATAAGAAGAGATAGATAAGAGGGTTGAATTATTCTTTACCTGAACTATTGCATTGTCTGCCTGAATGATGGCATTTTTAGATTTGAAAGTAGGAATTAGGACTATAATGAGGAGGACGATAGCAGGAGATCGAGGAGTAGAGGTAGCTTCCAGATATATGTAATAACACTATACATGTTCAAAACCTTTTGAATTCTTCCCTCTTTGGCAGTTATTCTGGAAGTGACTAACCCTAAGCCCCCGCCCTCGAAGAAATAATTAAAATAGGCATAACCTAGTGGAAAATTGGAGAGTGAAACCATGGCCTATCGAGATTGAGGTGGGAAATTTGAAAGTGAAAGGGTTGCGTCTCATTCATTATGATAATTGTAAGAGTGCAAGGGGGAGGGAGAACCCACATTAAACTAGCCACATGAAACTGGGATGAAAACCCACAATATGGATGCTCTGGAGGAGGCCAAATTAATAAATTGACCTTACCCATAGCCCTACTGGAGCAATTGAGGGTAAAAAAAATATAAGAGAAGGTGTAACATCTTTTGCAGGTTAAAACATAGATAAAGCATTCAACGAGGCATGTTTGTTTTGTTAATGATCCCTCCCCTCCTAATTGTGTCGGACTCTATCACCCTTCCCTAACTGGCAAGCCGAACCTTCCATTTCTCTAGCAAGAAATAGATCCCTCCCCTTTAAGTTCTCGGCCCACACTAACTAAAACCAATTTATGCCAGTTGCTAAAGTCCCTTATTTCATGCACCCATAAATGAAATTTCCCTAATTCATTTCTATGAGCAAAAGTGCCTATCTAGTCTAGTTACTAAAGAACTGTTCCTTTTCCTCGCCAGCTCTACTGATTTAAACCACAAGTGGCCAGTATTTCAAAGTGTGTCGAGCAATTCCAGCAATCCCATTAATCCTAGCAATTGCAGCTAGCCATCCGCCCACTAACCCCATCTTTGTGAATAAAAAAAGAGAACGTGCACTTATTCACAAAAATGGTACAACACCCCTCTTCCTATTGGTCGATCAATTTCGTACCTCAGGTCACGAAGTGGAAATAGAGTGTGTTTAAATGGAAATAGAATTGATTTCTCTGGGCACATTGCCTAAGCTTCTTCTCCATCGTAGCCTTTCTTTTTGTTTTTCCCTCATGAAAACATATAATATATCCATAACTAAATAAATCCATCAATGGATCGCTCAATCACATATTTCTAATTTGGCTGGCCTGGGTTCGACATTTCATTAGGTAGGACCATTCCTTACCTTATGATCTCATAGTAGGATATGAGCTAGGTACGGAGGAGGGGCTTACCTCTTTATGAACCAATCAAGGAAGGTACGAAGTCGCTTATCCGTTGAGGGCATGGTGCATTTATCTCTCTATTTGTTTCTTTTTTGTTCTTCCATCCCCTCCTATGTCAGGAAAGTGGGGTCCTTATGTTATGGGTTCCATAGAGAACTGGCACTTGAAAGGCAACGTTATCCCCGGATGGATAAAAGGCCCACCCACAAATGACTGCTCTTGGGGTAGGCTAGTTCTAGCCACTAGCTAGGGGGAATGGAAATATTTCCTCACTTTTGGATAGGTTCTAATCAATCCATCCCCACAAAAGACGAAAATAGAGCCAACATATCACCTTTCCTCAACTGTCTTTAATCAATTCATTTTGCGGATCAAGGGGTTTATGGGCATAGAATCCTTCAACAACCCCCTATAGATTATAAGAGTACGTCCCGCTAAATGACAACCATAAATAATGCCAGAATGCTCTTGAGAATGACAACCATAATCAATTGATTGATCCATTGAGCGATTAATAAAGCCATGCTGATGAGATGAATGGATGCGAGCGAATGGGGAAAATACTGAAATATTTCTTCAAAGGCTAACCAGGGTGGGGGAGTAACTAATTGGCCACAGAAGGCTTGCTAAATCAAAGTGGTGGATCAATGATTAGGGGAGTGAAGACTATCCTCCCTTTAATCTTGAATAAATGTCCTTTGAAAGTAAGACTTAAAGAAACAGGGGTAATAAATACTAGAATGGTCAAATCTAGGGCACTTCAGACTTAGCCTCACCCTTTTTAGCTTATCTTTGTTTAGTTGTCAAAGAGATATGAAATTCCCTTGCACCTTGTTCGAGCTCTACGATCATTCGAGAAGTGGGTTGTTGACTTTGTAGGCCCCATTAATCCAAAATGTGTCTTTTGCATCCCATTCGACACATTGCTAGGTCATGTGGTTTGCAAAGACATGGTTATGGTAGATCCAGCTAAGATTGTTATATATCTATAGCCCAAGCGACTATAGTAACAGAGAGTTAATCCATAGCTATGGTCGCCTATGCTATCGAAACCATGGCAATTATGTATGCCTAAGTACCAGTAGCCAATTTCTAAGCCATGGAAGCAATAAGTACAACCAAAGCCAAAGTTGTAAGAGATTTCAGCAGCAAACCACTATCGTATCATTTCAACAACAATCAAGCAATCATTCAAGCAACCAAAGAAAAAAAATCCATATAGAAGAGAAAGAATCCATATGGATGTAAAGAAAATCAATCCGTAGAAAAAACCATCAATCATTAGCGAGTGGTGCTCGCTGATCTGAATTGATAGCATCACTACTACCTAATTGGCTCTTCATTGTTGGGTTTTAAGGTTGTGTAAGGTTACAAATTAGAGGTGAAGTTCGATCTGACTTAGACTATACCACTCACCTAGTTGTGCTCTCTCACTGGTTCATACGAGATAGGACCTAAGTCATCTATTTCCATGGTTTCAAGCTTGTTGAATGACCAATTAGCATCTTTGGTGCTCAAGCGTACGTCTCAGGCCTTAAAACTCATCTTCAGGCCTTTTCACTTTACTATCCCTCCCTCCATTGTTGCTTGATTCCATTCATGTTCCAGTACTCAGGAGATCCTACTCTTCCCGACCTAGGTTTTGTACAACTTCAAGCTCTCTGTAGACCTCCGATCATATGGATTACTAGGTTTTGCAAGCAGTCTCACTATCTGCGTTATTGAATTCATGAGAAAGTCCCAAGCTCTGGTGTGTCATACTTTCTAGGTTCATTTTTTGCTCCTTGCATCCATAGCATATTGAACTAGTGATTCTCTATGTTTGAATGTTGAAAGTCATACTGAGTAACTAAGACGTTAAGCTACCTTTCTTGCTCTGTGCTTCTAAGACTGGGAATTTGATGATTAGTATAGATGGTCTCAATTCTCGTTGATGTCGGTAGCCAATGTAGAAGTTTGCATCATTCTATTGGGGCATGTCCTTTAGAACCAAGTTGCCATGTCTAAGGTCGCCTTGTGCAACTAATGAATGAAAATAATCTCTTGATGTCTCAGCAGACTCCATTTGGTAGATATGCGAGTCAAAGTGAGGTGGTTGTAAATGAGGCATATGACCCTTCACAGGTGCATCATATATAATGAGTTGTAGTAAATTTCTCTTGCTTGGTGTGCCATCGCTATGATTCACTCACTAACAGGATCATTCCCGTACCATGTTTTATACCGCTCCGGTTCATATCGGGATCGAATAGGTGGGCACATAGAACTTCTTCCTGGGCACGTACAACTAACTGGGGGGAACTTGTAAGCATTACTTACTATGGATCAACTTCTAAATCAAGGGCTAAATCAACAGCTTAATAAATGAGTTAATCAATGGCTATTGTAGGTTATGTTGCTAGGTATGCTCCGAGGAATGCTGCTAGTGAAACCGGGTAAAGGAAAGTTGGGACGGGCGAAGATGCTATTGGTGGTGCTAGTGCTTATGGGTCAAGGGGAGGGGTTGGATATTGGTCTCGAAAGCATGGGTCCAACTATCAATCACGAGGATCTAGATACGGGTCTCAATCAGGATATGGGTATCGAACGGAAAGGTATGTTACATATGGAACTACTCCAGTCACCTATGCTTCTGTACCAACCTATGATTCTCCTGCGACTACTGCTACTAAGTATGGGTATGGAACTGAGCGAAAGGAAGCCAGGTCTAAGAAATAAGGGAACCGGATATGCCACTATATATACTATTCCTAGGTATGCTTATGGATCTGCTTCAAGCTCTCGACCCGGTTAAGATGATGCCCTTGCTTCTACCACTGGAGGATATGCACCTGAACTTGTGGAACCAAGCTAAGGGATGTCACTAGTGAATCTACATATGGAACTAGGTGAAGGGATGAAAAAGGGTATGGCCCTAGATCACAAAGGTACGAATGTGCCTATCGATTTGGCTAAGATGAAGCCTATGATACTACTGGTACTAGTGTCGCTACCTATGTTGTTGTAGGCTATGGGTCTAGATTTATAAGTTCTGGCTATTGATCAACCTACTCTGGGTCTGGGTCTCTATCACGAACAATGTAAACTAGGTGTGGGTATATAACTACTCATGCTACTAGATAAACTACTATATGATTTATTGTCACTGAGTATGGATCTACTCGTGCAACTGGATCAACTCAGTAAATCAATGAACCAACCTCACCAACTGCATAACAAACTGGTTCAACGAGCTAAGCTACAGTAGATGCTCCTAAGACTAGGTATGTATCTAGATCATAAACCTCACTAACTTTAGAACCCACTACTGAACCAATGGAATGAACTAGAAGGTGTGCTTCTACGTATTGATATGTATCTACCCTTACTTATGATGCACCACCTACCCTGCTTATTCAATATGTTAAACTTGGACCTACATTCATACAATCAAGACTCTTCCCCGACTAGGATAAGCATTGATGGACAGTACAGGTAGACCCGATGAGACTTGATAGAAGGCTTTTGCTATGGCCTCACCTTTGGCTCTCGATAGCTTGGTTAATTTCCATTGCTTCCCCTCTAGCTGGATAGGAATGGTCCCATCTTTGTTTTTCTATTTCACCAATCATAAAAAGAAAATTATATATGTAGAGCTGGGTTGTCCACAGCGAGGTCCTATGCCCTATGGAGATATAGGAAGGCAGATAAGGACCTACCAAAACGTGAAACCAAGGAGGTATTTGAAACACCTCCCATAAATGTCTAAAAATGATAGCTCCATGCGGCGGTTCTAGTTTTTGTTGTCAGTGCTTTCACCCTTCGTAGGTCACAGGATGGAGAAGTTCTCTCCTCCTCATGGAAAGGGATGTAGGTGGCCATTGTGATCTTTTTATCGTGATTGATTATCCAACTGATCTATGTATTGGCCATATGATTCACACCTTTATAGAACACTCGTGGAAAATATGCATGTATTTATGGCTTCATTTTTCGTAATTGGTAGTAGGATAGTATTCCTTTGCTAACCCCTCCACTTGTTGTTGGATCTCATAGTAGTTTTTTTCTTCCACCATAAGGAGCAGTTAAAGCAAAGGAGAAATTCTAAGTTGAGGAGGCAGTATTCGTTACCCGGCTCGGTAACATCTCGAGCAAATCAGCGATATAAATAATCAGTATTAAGCGCCCCTAGATATCACATACAGACAAAGTCTGGACATTGAGCAGAGAGAAAGGTAAAGGTAGAAATAGCAAGCACATCAAAGGCAACCAATAAAGTAGAAATTAGACTGTAGAAGTAACTAGGAGGAAAGACAGGAGAGGAGATGACAACAAAGCCTGTTGCATCATAAGGAAGGACAGGTACATATACATTTCGAGATAGAGACCCAATAGCATATCCATAACCATATCCCCATATACGTAATTAAGATAATAGAGTCAGTAGACGGGATTGGTGATCCTTATAATATCATTAGTAGTAGCAATAACAGTAGCAAGTGTAGTCACAAATGTAAACTATACTGCACGAGGCGAAGACCGCTCAGCTAGTGTAAAGATAAGAAAAGAAAGGAAAAGATAACCACTCTTTCTTGGGCATACCTTTCCCCGACATACCTTTCCTGGCACCCACCATTAGTTGTTCATGAGGCGTGTAACTCTCAGAGAGTGTGTTTTAGAGTGATTAGTGTGAGTCTTAGTGTTAGTGTTAATGTAGAGATTGAAGTAGTTTGGAGAGTGTGTTTCAGAGGAAAACTAACTTGAATTTGGGTGGGTGTCTCGGGTGTTAAGTCCTTATCTTCTTGGTGGGTGTTCAGGTTTCTCCTTCCTCGTACCACTGCACATTCCTCGTACTACTGCAAGAACAAATATTGATACCGATAGGGAGTAAAAGAGAACAAATATTGATAAGGCAGTATCGTTAGTAATATATTCTCTAGGTCAGGTCATTAGGTCAGGTGTTATCTATCGTTAGTAATATTTTATCTATCATTAGTAATATACATCTATCTGGGCGTATCCATATCATTACCAACATTACTCGCATCATTATTTATCTATTTCATTACTTCTTCTATGGAGACAACTAGGAAAGATACTTATTGGGATGACTACCATGACGACCACGACTATGGGTACAGGCTAATTATTAATATGACTTATATGGGCTCATATGACTTATTAATATGACCATATTGGAGAATAAGGAGAAGTTGGAGTCAAGTCTTTAGTCCTTACCTTTTCACATGACCTTTCATTACTACCTTTATTTGTCTCAGTAAAGGAGGCAATCTATCTATAGCATGAGGCAATCTATCTATAATAGTTGTCCTTCCTCACCCTCCTTTGGTAGGGGAGTTGGGGCTCAACCTGAGTGGGCCTAATGGTTAAGAAAATGTGTTTCTGCTTAAGAGGTCACAAGTTCAAATCCAGAGGGGAGTAGGGTATGGATACCTTCGTAGACTTTACCAGTCAAACCACTGGGCGGAGGGGGGTCCCTTGTCCCACAAACAAGGGGGTCTCATACACCAATTTGGTGTCCTGGCTTGGCTGTGACCTTAAAAAAAATAGATTAGATTAGATTATATTCTTACGACCCTCTATCTCAAAGTATGGGCACATAAACTATAAGAGGAAGGTTATATACAGGGGTAGAACCAATAAGTAAGGAGGGGCGGGTTCAATAGCGGGAAAGAACAAGAGGGGAGTATTATTTACTTTCTTTCAAAAGGAATGAGGAATAGGACCTCCAACCAATAAAGAAATCTAGACAAGCCTCCTTATATGAACAACCGAGCAGTGGCGTAAGCGATGATCCTCCCCTATTTCTGGGGGTGGTGGAGAAATCGGAGGGAGGAGTCCAAGGCGCCAACAACGACAGCACGACATTCGTCATTGTTGTGGGTTGGCGTGTCCATTAGTCCCCCCCCCTAGGTGACTTTGATTGGTTGTCTTGAGGTTGGTTATCCTTGATTTTCCCTTTGCTATGATAGAGAGGACCTGATATTTACCGAACCCTCAATCTTTCCTTATGTACTAGTCTTCGTAGTTCCCAACAAGAAAGCCTCCCTTAGGGCCAAGTGGGTCTCATAAGATAGATCCATAATCACTCCGAATTTTTTCTCACAAAGTGAGTCCCACCAGTGCATGGGGAAGGGACTTACAAAACAAAAGGAGCATGAAGGTGATCAAGGAGTGTGAAGGTGATATTCTTACTGATTGTTGGAAACTCTAACTGGACCATTTCTCCAAAGCACGTCTATCTTGCTCGCCCCTTCAAATGAATCAACTTCTTGAAGGGAAATTATTGCGAGAAGAATCGTTGTAGGGCCGGGCGAAATGATCCATAGAATCCAGAGGACCCGACCATGAGTTGATGGAGAAAATCCAAATGGCGGGAGGGACAACGACCAATTAATAAGGTGTTACATTAAACAGTGGCTAATAAAGAACATTTGTTTAAGAAACATTGAATGAAACAATTAGCTTGCTCCGTAAGCACTCAAAAACATGAATCGCTTGCTCCCAGATGTCTAGTTACTAAATTAGAGGAGCCAATTTGTTCTAAGACATTAATTTACAAATCACTGGAGGGAAATAGAACTTATTCTATTATTTATGCTATTTTCTCATCTTGAGATTTAGCAAATAATGACCAAGTGATTTCTGAATTCTAAGTATTAGATAAATCAATAAGTAATTGTCCAATTATAAGGATAAGACGCTTATATAATTAGCGGATTGACCTTCTTCACCTTACTTAAATGAAAGGATCAAGACCTGACTGGAAGTATTGACCCCTACCTACCTGATAGGGCCTTTCAAAGCATGCATGCCTTACTGGAACGAAGGGCTAAGCCCTTCAATCAAGAATGAAGTCAACCGTGAATATTATCTTTCTCTTATTTAGAATTAGCTAATGACATCATTGTAATGTCCTCCATATTTGTCAAAGTGAAATTAGGTGGTTTCTTACCCTTTAATTAATCTTTGGAGCGAGTGAGATTCAGTAGCTAAGTATAACTAATAGAATTCTATGTAATTATGCTTTGATTTATTCTCTCTTTCTTTCTCTTGAGTTAGCGAACCCATAGATATATCTATATTATACTACTATTTTTTCCCACCTAACCTTGTGACGTAATCTATGGCATAAATGAAATGATACCAGTCATTTCTCCCTCTAAATAAGATTCTAAAGTAAGTGACTTTACCAAACCTTCTTTTTCGTATCATCTAGGGATATGAAAGAGATATCTAATTCTCTAGGTAATTATTATTATTATTCCATGCCTCCCCCACCAGCATGTACATGGAAAATGCTTTACCTTATTTTTTGTATACAAAGATAGAGAAAGAAAGAGATAGTTTCTCAATGAAAGCTTTTTCGTACTGTAACTTAACGTGAAATACTTTGCGTATGGAATGAATTATATAATTACATATATAAGGAAATAATTTTTGATAGACGAGCGAGATAATGACCTCTCCTAACTTTTTTATGTCATTCATTATCTTCTCAGTACATTCCTACTTCAATACTGGGTGAGACCTACCTTCCATTGTCGGGTTGGAATTGCTATTTTTTCCCCTCCCTTAGCTATATCTTCTTGGTAATACGGCTCTATATTTCCCTCAATCGTGAGGCTAGGAAAAGTGGCAGTCAAATATAAGGGGGAAGGGGGAAATATTCCTCACTCAAGAGAGAGGTCTAGGGATAACCTGAAATGCATTCGAAAGTGAAAGAGTAGTTTTATGGGGGTTAAATCATACTTAAAAAATCTCTTTCTCTCTTCCTTCGTAAAGTTTATGCACGCTCTCCTACTGTCTATTTTCAGGAGTGATTATTGGTATAGTAGTAGTAGTAGTAGTAGTAGTGAGTGTAGTTCCTGAGAGTAGCTCAGTGGGCAATCTCCTGCTATCCTTTTAAGGCAAACTTTCAAGACTTAGCGAACGGGATTGAAGTGAGCGTCCCCTTCGTTAGCAAAAAAATGAGAGACTTTCATGCACGTTATTCTCGTTACATTGACTCGACTTTCACTTATTTCCTCTCTTCATGAATGGGTTAAAGTAGCTAGCACGAGCAGGATTGGTCTAAGGAACCATCGCATCTCCCTGGAATTGAGATAGTTTCCCTCCTTCAGATGGTTGGTTGTATCCATATCTCCCCCTATCTCCCTTCAGATGGACAATTTTCTTTTCTCTGGTTAGTTTTTCAAAGTGGATGAAAAAATCTTGGTGGGATATTGAAGGAAGGTGAATCCTTTAGGCATAGAGAGAGGAGCTATTGTGGGGGCATAGCTGGTCTTTTCAGATCACACTGGGCCTGAGATCCTTCATGAATGTTGAGTGTAGTTTTACCCTTGCCCGAGTCCCATCAACGATGGCATTCCATTATCATTATCTATATTTGACTATTCAAGAAAAGGACTTCTTCCACCACACCATAAGTCACTATCTCATCAGCTAATTGATCTTTGAATTCTGATCATAGTAGATCTATAGGGGTAGGACCACCACACTATAGATGTACATGTTATTCCCATCGTTACGAATCACAATTTGGTCAGGTTACATTTATCTTTTTCACCCACCATAGAAGAGGTTGTCTTTCATCTCCCTTTGAAACCGCTTCCCACAGGTCAGTTCAAATAATTGATCAAGCGAACAACCAGCTCCGTTGAGTTAATATTTAACTATGGAGAATAATAGCAAATTTGGGCTTTTCATTGTTATGAAATGATATCTCTTTCCTTAGGTAGGTGTTTTCTAAATGTTTTCTTGGGGAATGAACCATCATATACAATCACCTTGATGATCATGAAATATCGATTGGATTTCAGCAGAGATGGATATGGAATAATCTCGCTCAGCTATGTGATATGGAGAAAGATGATCCCTAATGACAGGGAAGTGGGAAGACCTATATAGGATGGACATAGGGTGGGTTATTGCGTCCTTTCTATAGTCATGGAATGATAGGGATATCATTCAAGCACTGGCTATCCCCTTACTTACCTTCTAGCTCAGGTAATATTAGAACCTTCCCTTCTATTTTTTACCCTTTCAGGACCTTATTATTTCTTAATAGAATGGAATTGATAGGGTTTACTTGGCCAACTAGGGAAGGCCTTTTCAGAAAGAAAGGCCCAAAGAAATAAGGAAAAAAGGCATGCCTCCCCGGTAATTACCGTTCATCACTTTACCACTTGATGGACAAGCCACCCTTATCTCCTTGGCATTCAAACTGATTGATTGAAAGAAATAATATGCCACACAACCAGCCCCCCCTTTTGCTATATGGATGGATTTCTATTTCATTGATGGCCCATCAAGATAAGAAGTGTGTGCACCTTATATGTTCCCTATTTATTTCCTCCCCTATCACCAGCTTTTTGTCTCGTTCCCTACCTACCTATTCATTTCGTTTTCCCTTTTCGTTTCCCGCATCTAATTCCGCTTTCGATACAATGAATTAGAGACTAGAAATGCCATTACTTATTCTAAGTAAGGGGGAGGGTGGATAAATAGCAAGGGACATTATTATTTCATTGTAAGTACTTGATGCTCAGGCGAGAGGTTGTATACCTGGTTGGATGATCAATGGTGGATGCTATACACAACTAATGTTCCGTACTACACAACAATTATGAAGATCCCTCTTCTCACCGATAATGTCGAGGATGTGGATTCAAAGAACTAAAGAAAGGTTTCCTGGCCGATCGATCTACCTACCATTTGATTTGATCATGTCTCGGGCGGGGGAAAGAAAGAGCAAGCGCACCTTGCAAAAACCTCGCTTTTGCTCAATTATAAAAAGTACTTATTTCCTTGGCCTTACCTGAGCAGAGCGAAAAAGAAGGAGTGAAATTCGCTTGTCCACATCAGGCAAGGTCCTTTTAGAACCTTTGATGAGGATTTGTAGCATCATTCGGGTAAATACATATTGAGATTGTAGAAACATGAGCTTGTGATATAGCAACACCTAATTCTGAGCTGGTCGGTGCAAAAACTATTGGTAGAGGACCTAGATCTCCTATGGAATACATAATATTATTCATACATGGCATAGTCCGAGCGAACCCACTTGGGATCTTTACTTAACTATGACCAACCATCATATTAGTGGATAAACGTATTCCTAAGCTTGATGCATGGAAACAATGAGGTATTAGCTCAAGGAGTACTGAGAAAGGTGCTAACGATAATGGTACTCCAGCGGGTGATGAGAAGATGGAAAAATGAAGCCCATTTGTTTGAGATCCCATTATAGTAATTCCAATAGAAATCGAAAATGGGAGACCCGAAGTAATGATAGAATGACTTGTAACTGTGGAGCTATATGGTATCATACCCAGGGGATTACAAAATGACAAAGAAGTAAGAGTGACTGAGATGCGAGGGGAAGACTTTTGCTTAACATTTCTGGAAAGACAACCTATTTGTTCGTTCACTAGGTTCGGCACAAAATCATGAATAAGCTCTACCGAGGATTGTTGAGCATTTGGTACTGAGTTTCCCCCTCCGTTCTTAGTAACAAAATGAACCAAGAGCAAGACTGAACTGATAAATAGCGACATGGACAAAGATGGATTTGTGGATGGGAAATACAAGTTTCACATATTCATAGGAATCAATGGGATAATGGCAAATTGCTCAAGTGGGTTGTTTGGCATAATAAATACTTTTATTTCATCTCCTTCCTGTACTTCTTGCTCCCTAGCTTTATACTTTGGGGTTTTCGGGGCCCTGAAACCACCCACCCATTTGGATAGGAATGAGCAATTATTCTTTCATATTGAAGCAGATCGACAAAACATAACTCAGACACCAACCAGGTTGGCTCAACCATGAGAAGGGATCATAGCAGTCCTAACTTCCTAAGTGCATTCATGGTATAGGGCTACAGGTCTAGTTCTAAAGGTGGGTGGGTTGGAAACAAGGTAAGGGATTTGTATAGTGGTTCCCTACCGATATTCCCAGTCTCTTGGTCTAATAAATAGTTTGGGCATGACTCCCTCTCCTAGTATGAAGCAGTAAATCAAGTCAAAGGTAAGGTCTCGACTAGTGCTTTTAAGAGAAGGGTAATGTGGTTTGGGCATAAGTCCATCCATGCCCCTAGGTTGAAGGTAATAATGAAGTCAGGGGTAAAGTGATTCAGTTCTGAAAGGGAAAGTGGCCCTCATAACTAAGTGCTTCATTAATATGAGTGGTCTAAGGCTAACATGTCTAGCAGGTCTTCAGGTGGATAGGTAGTCATGGTAATGCATAAGTGAAGGTAAGACATAGTAATAATATAGGGTAAAAGTGAAATAGTAAGAGTGTCGTACCTCCTAAGATTCATAAAGCAAGCATTTACTTGTAGTAAGAAGGCTCGTCAAACAAGGATGGCTCTAAAGTCCTTCCTTCCATTCAATCCCATCCTGCTCGGAAAAGTCTATAGCTGTACCTCCTAAGGTTTATAGGCTTTCATGAAGTTTGTGGTATAGGGAAACCAGATCCATGTCTTCTAGTTGGTAAACAGGAATAGTTTATAAAAGTAAAAAGGGTCAAGGGTTCATAGCAAGAGTGCGATACCTCCTAAGATTCATAAAGTAAGTGTGATAAAAGCCTACCTTTCATGGCAATGTCTGAAGTGGTAATGTTTGATGAAGCCCATCTACCAAGGCTCTTTGATTGACCATCATCCAACCACCCCGTTGTGTTTCTTTTTGTTGTGGATAATCCATTCGGTAGTTCAGTTATTCCACGATCTCCGCTAAAGGTAAAACCCTCTCGGCTACTCGACTATTCCGCTCGCCACAAGAGCATGGGAAGATATGAAAAGTTCTTGACTAATTGAACTTCCATCCGGTGCTTCTTAAGAGAACGATTAATAATTGTACCTCACTCAAAAGAATTCATTCTGCAGGTAGTATAGGGCTAATAAATATAGGTCTTCTGGTGGGTTAGTTTGTAAAGAAAGGGTAGCAGGGGTAATGTCGTACCCTGATTCTAATCCTTCCTGGCATAAGGTGTGGTTGGCAGCACTAACTAACTGGTGGGTTGAAGGCAGTAGTAAGTCATCAATAATCTAACAGGTGGATGCTTATAAGTAAAGGGTTCATAGATGCTATACACTACTTCACTTCCTGATTGAATGAATTGGTTGGGCAGGCCTCAATAAATCAAGGTTGGTTGATTGGTTCCTGATAGAAGGGTAAAGGGTTCATAGTAATAGTGTCATAAAAACAAAGCATGATTGAAGCGAGTGTTATCAAAGGCATCATATCCTAGAAAGGTTTGAAGCCCGCTATGAAGCTAAGTCTTTCCATCCAATCCCTCCGATGTTGTACTAAGTAATTCAAGCAATAACTAGAGGTGAACAAGGTAAGAGTAAAGAGTAGGAAGTGAGAGGGTAAATAAAGATGAATGATTTAAGTGCCCATTGATCTGTCCCATTGACCCGATTCAATCTGATTTGGTGCTTCTAGGTAATCGAAGGGTTCATAGCATGTCATACTTCCCAAAGTCTTCTTGACTAAAGAAAGAGTGGTTAGTAAGGGAAAGCACTCAACTAAGTAGGGTGAGGCAACAATGAAAGGTAAAGATAGCAGGGGGGGTTAAGCAGGCATACACTAACATGAACAAGTAGGGATATTTCTAGCTATAACGTTGTTGGTTCTAATGGAAGAGTATTGGCAAGGCTTGGCGGGAACAATAGTTCACGGGTGAGTTGGCAATAAAGCAAGGGTAGGGTAATGCCAATGGTGTACCCCTCTAATCCTTACTGGCTTTAGCAATAGGTTCTAAGTAGGTAGGTTGTCTATAGGTGGGTGGGTTGGGTGTCCTGGTTAGTAGGTAAAGGCTCTTCGTTTCAAGCAGTAGGTAAGACTGAATCGTATCATGAGATCTAAAATCCAAGTTTTAGGTATCACGAGCATATTAAAGCATGTAAGTGGTTAATGAAGTTTGTGATATAGGGCTCCAGATCTAGTTCTTGCAAGTGGGTGGATTGGAAACAAGGTAAGGGATTATTCCTCATGATGAGTGTCGTATACCCTACTTCTATTCCTTCCTGGCTTCAACAATAGTTAGGCATAATTCCATCATCCTAGGGTGATGGTATAAAGAGATAAGGGTGTGGTTGTTTCATGCCATCCAATCTCAATCCTCTTTCTCTTGGCCTTATGAGTGCTTTCCCACCTTTACATCTGGTTCTGCGTAAACAACTACTGAAACAACTGAAACAATTCTTTCTCTTGCCTCTACTCTAGCTGCCTCATTTGCTTCTCCTGCAGCTACCTTTGTTTTTCATACGACTAGTTCTGCTTACCTTGCTCTAGCTACCCTTTGCCTCTCCTACCTTTGTCTCTGCTTCTAAAACCGGGTAACTAACTAGCGCCCAACTCTACTCTTGTCTATGCCTCTTTTTCCTATAATGCCTATGCTGATGGATCTTAAATCAACTTGAAAGATCAGTTCAATAATTTAGAGAAACCGTTTCTATGTCCATTTGAGCACCCTGAAAATTTTATTTTTTCTCTCTTTTGATACCAGAACCCAACTTCAAAGGAAAAGTGGAATTTGACTTTAGGAAATATGGCATTTGAACACATTCACATTGCCAGGAAAATCACCAGGCAGGCTAGGGGAAGAAAGAAACGATGGGCTAACTGGATAGCTCTTAGGTTGCGGGTACGATTCTTGTTCGAATAGCTGACTGAAAGCACTGAGAATTCAATAAACACTGGGCCAATCAAATTCATTGGGAAGCACTGAAGTAAACAAGTGATTTCCTCTCCCACTAGGCCAATCTCTATTAATTTAGGGGAGAGAGGATCCGACCTACCAAGTGGATCCAGTAGATCCCCAGAAGCACAGGTATAACAAGTACTTTTCCCAATATATACATTCAAAGATGAAAATATGTTGAGTGGGGTAAAATAAACAGGAGCAGCCGGAAGCGAAGACAGAGGGAGTAGAGTCAAAGGTGGAAGCTAGAGAAGTAGGATAGGTAGGGGCAATACTAGGGCCAGGTGAAGTTTAAGTACCACCACTTTGATTAATTAATACTTGAATGATTATTAAGAAGGGTAGGGGCAGGAGCGAAGATGGAAGAAGCAGGGCATCCTTTCCATTTCATTAGCTAGCTCCGCTGAGGGTAAAGGTAGCATAGCTCGGTAAAGAAGTCATCGAAAAAAGAATGCATGGAGGGATGATATACAAGGGCCAGCCAGAACAAAATAGTAGGAACAATGACTTATGTCAGAACATAATAAGTGGGATCAATAGTTGGATGGGGGTTTTGGTGCTTGAATTGTAGGGGATGTTGCTCTAAACTTGGGGGTGAAGCGTTGCCTCTCTGGGTAGTGCTAGTGTTGATGATGGGTATCAATCTCAATCCGTGGGATCTGCTCCAGGTCAACCAACACATCTCGTGGTCATCAATGAGTGAATCTGAAAGGATACTGGGTGAGGATTTCTAACTGCTTGCCTTTTCCAACGATGCTTCCTACGTCCCTACCCTGGGCTCTACTAGGTCTCGATCGATAACTCTGGCTATGGCACCGGCCACGAAAACTGAACCGTTACACTGATCATTCCATTAATATTAAGGTAAGCCCCCTAACCCTAGTGGAAGTACTACGGGTAATTGGTGTGGTTCATTAGATCTTCCTTCATCAATGGTTTAACCCTGGCTACTTTCTTTGTTGCTTCCACCTTATGCTTATGGTGGTTATAGGTCAATGGGTTCTAAGTAAACAAGAGAAACTGCTTATTAGGATTTGACGAAGTCACAACTGCGGGTACCTTTTCTTCTGGTTCTCTAACGGGGCACACGGATATGGATATGAGTTTGGATCTACGAATTAGATGGATGGCTTAGCTTACGTGGCTGGCTTACTGGCTCACCGATTGCTGGCTCTAAATGGTCTTGTTAGTCTTGTGGCCTAGCTTGGCTTAGATGGCTTGGCTTTGTCTAGCTTGGCTTAGCTTTCTGGTTATGGTTCTGGGTCTTTATCAACAGACTCTAACGCTTTTGATAATGAACATATAGATAAATATTTGTATGAGACCACTACTGATGTTAATATCGAAACTTCGACTATTGTTGAATCGTTCAAGCTTGCTTGCATAGGAATGACTTATAGTTTCATTCAAGACTGTTGCAATCATTCTCTCCATAGTGGGATGAATTCATAGCTTAAGAATTGAAACAAACAAAATGTTTCGATCTTTGACTGTGGGATATGAAACAACTGGATCTGGTTCTAGATCTCAATCTC
>ML857761.1:26857-39498 GCA_009831015.1 Picea engelmannii
AATTTGCGAAGGAGTTTTACCATGTCCCTTTGGAGAATTTGGAAGAGGTCTTGAATTGGTAGAAGAAGAAGAAGAAGAAGATGGAGGAGAGGGTGGTGGAGAAGCACCATTCCCTCCATTTCCATTTGGAGTTTTATCACCACCATCTCCCTTATGATTTCAAGGGTTGGAGCCTTCACCTTGCAACCTTGTATTCCTTTCTATCAAGATATTCATCATCTCTCTCATTTCCATGACATCTTTTCTGAGATCTTCATCTTCTGCAGGAACATGTTCATGACTCTCTTCATGAGACATACTTGGTGAATGCCTCCTTGAAACTTGCGGTGATGGTATATGATTTCTCCTTGAAGGATGAGAACTTGGCTCTACAAGTTGACCTTCTCCTCTTGTGAGTTTCAACCTTGTGAGCATCAGAAAACAAAATACTTGCAAATAATCAAGTCTTCAAAAACCTATGCTCTGATACCAACTTGATCTAAAAATGAAGAAGACTTGTATTCTTGAAAATATTTGCAAGTTAAATTTATGTGTTAAAATGAAAATGGATCAACTTTGCAACACAACTTTAATAGGATTTACTCATTCAAGATGCATATAAATCGCAGCATAATCAATGAACAAAAAAACACATAACACAACAAATGATAAAGGAGTTCACCCCTCACTGGGGCTACATCTCCTGGTCCAGCTTCCAATGGACCATTTGTATTATTTTCTCAAAGTGCTCAAAAATGTGCTTTACAATGCTCAAAATTCCAAATTGACTGCTCCAATGGCTTCAGAATGTCCAAAATCCCCTAGCTGGGCTTTTTCGGCACCTCGTTTGGCCAAAAATTGAAGTAGATAGGCTTCCTGGAAATCTCCCCTTCAAGCTTGTTGTCTCTGCATCTATAAAACACACCTCTCTTGGCTCAACCTAGCCCACACGCAATTTAAAGCGTAAAAACTTGGCACTAGGCACAACCACACAACCGGTCTAAACTGTCGAACAATTACACACCGGCCTTAACTACCAAGGCCCGTGGGAACATGGTCGTCACATGACTGCACGCTATAACACAACATGGCTTAAGTTTTAAAACCATTGATAACCGTAATGTTTAAACCCGCGTGCATATATATGTTGGTCACATGTCATACCAAACCGCGCATATTCAAACTGTTATAACATATGTTATGGTGGGTCTAACTGTTGTAGCTTCGGTCACATGCAATATAACATATAACCATTGGTTGAGGCTTATCCCCGACACAGTCCATGCCCCAACATACATTTATACGATGTTAAATACATTGCAACACACACACACACACACACACACACACACACACACACACACACACACACACACACACACACACATATCAAGTAACATGTGCAGGCGCACCGGTTGGGAGGCCTTTCCCAAAGCTTTACCCTGCCCTGGAGGTCACGGGGTCGACTCCTGCTGAGTGCAAATATTTTAACCAACAAACAAGTGACACATGGAGGCCATTGATTGGGCCACATGTCGCTATCCCATTCGCTGCCAACAAACCATGTCACATGCCAATTATCCAATAACTGTCTACCACATCATCGTATAGCCTACCACATCATCGTATGACCTACCATGTCATCATACAACCTACCACGTCATCATTCAACCTACCACGTCATCATCCGTACGGACTGTACGAATTGTATAGTTAGCATCCCTTTTTGCCTGTTTGCCATTTTGAACAGAACGCGATATCTCTCGCTCCCGACGTCCGTTTAAACCCAAACAAGTTGCATTGGGTTTGCAATGATGAGGCCTATGCTCTCGTTCGATTTGAAGTGATTCTGAGCACTTTGAATTTTTGAGCAAAATTTGATCCCCTGATCAGCAGTGGTAGCTTCCAAATATATGTAATAAAATTATACATGTTCAAAACCTTTTGAATGCTTCCCTCTTTGGCAGTTATTCCAAAAGTGACTAACCCTAAGCCCATGCCCCCAAAGAAATAAGTAAAATAGGTATAACCTAGTGGAAAATTGGAGAGTGAAACCATGGCCTATCGAGATAGAGGTGGTAAATTTCAAAGTGAAAGGGTGGCATCTCATTCATTATGATAATTGTGAGAGTGAAAGGCGGAGGGAGAACCCACATTAAACTAGCCACATGAAACTAGGATGAAAACCCACATTATGGATGCTCTAGAGGAGGTTGAACTAAGAAATTGACCCTACCCATAGCCCTACTGGAGCAATTAAGGGTAAAAAAAATAGAAGAGATGATGTAACGTCTTGTGCGGGATAAAACATAGATAACACATTCAACAAGGCATGTTTGTTCTATTAATGATCCCTCCCCTCCTAATTGTGTCGGACTCTACCCCCCTTCCCTAACTGGTAAGCCCAACCTTCCATTTCTCTAACAAGCAATAGATCCCTCCGTTCTCGGCCCATGCTCACTAAAACCAATTTATGCCAGCTACTAAAGTCCCTTATTCTGTGCACCCATAAATGAAATTTCCCTAATTCATTTCTATGAGCAAAAGTGCCTATCTAGTCTAGTTACTAAAGAACCGTTCCTTTTCCTCACCAGCTCTACTGATTTAAACCACATGTGGCCAATATTTCAAAGTGTGTCGAGAAATACCAACAATCCCATTAATCCTAGCAATTGCAGTTAGCCATCCGCTCACTAACCCCATCTTTGTGAATAAAAAAAGCGACGTGCACTTCTTCACAAAAATGGTATAACACCCCTCTCCCTATTGGTCGAGCAACTTCGTACCTCAGGTCATGAAGTGGAAATAGAGTGTGTTTAAATGGCAATAGAATTGATTTCTCTTGGCATGTTGCCTAAGCTTCTTCTCCATCATAGCCTTTCTTTTTGTTTTTCCCTCATGAAAACATATAATATATCCATAACTAAATAAATCTATCAATGGATCGCTCAATACATCTTCTAATTTGGTTGGCATGGGTTCAACATTTCATTAGGTAGGACCATTCCTTACCTTGTGATCTCATAGTAGGATATGAGTCAGGTACAGAGGATGGGCTTACCTCTTTATGAACCAATCAAGGAAGGTACAAAGTCACTTGTCCGCTGATGGCATGGTGCGTTTAGCTCTCTATTTTTTGCTTCTTTGTTCTTACTTCCCCTCCTATGTCGGGAAAGTGAGGTCCTTGTGTTATGGGTTCCATAGAGAACTGGCGCTTGAAAGGAAACGTTATCTCGAGATGGATAACAATACCCACCCATGAATGACTGCTCTTGGGGTAGGCTAGTTCTAGCCACTAGCTAGGGGGAATGGAAATATTTCCTTGCTTTTGGATAGGTTCTGATCAATCCATTCCCACAAAAGACAGAAACAGAGCCAGCAGATCACCTTTCCTCAACTGTCCGTAATCAATTCATTTTGCGGATCAAGGGATTTATGGGCATAAAATCATTCGACAACCCCCTATAGATTATAAGAGTACATCCTTCTAAATGAAATCCATAAATAATGCCGGAATGCTCTTGAGAATGACAACGAGAATCAATTGATTGATCCATTGAGCGATTAATAAAGCTAGCCTGATGAGATGAACGGATGTCAGCGAATGGGGAAAATAATGAAATATTTCTTCAAAGGCTAACCAAGGTGAGGGAGTAACTAATTGGCCAAAGAAGGCTTGCTAAATCAAAGTGGTGGACCAATGCTTAGGGGAGTGAAGATTATCCTGCCTTTAAGCTTGAATAAATGTCCTTTGAATGTAAGACTTAAAGAATCACGGGTAGTAACTACTAGAATGATCAAATCTAGGGCACTTCAGACTTAGCCTCACCCTTTTCAACTTATCTTTGTTTAGCTATCAAAGATATATGAAATGCCCTTGCACCCTGGTCGGGTTCTACAAGCATTCGAGAAGTGGGTTGTTGACTTTGTAGGACCCATTAATCCCCCTGTCTGCCACTCTAAAGCGTGATATATCATAAGTTCTACGGACTACTTAATCAGATGGGAGAAAGTAGAGTCAGTCTGTGATTGTTCTACCTTGACGACTACACGATTGATATTCAAGAACATCATCTCTAGGTTTGGGTGTCTCCTTAGTCTGACTAGTGATCAGAGAACCCATTTCGCCAGCTAGACTATAGCAGATTTGACCAAGGAATTTCTGATCCAACACCATAAGAGCAGTCCCTACCATCCGAAGGAAAATGGCACAGTAAAGGCTTTTAACAAGATCCTAGAGAGAGGGCTTATGAAGGTATGTTGCGCGAAACGAGACGATTGGGATGAGCGCACCCTCGTAATCCTATGGGTTGCTTATCGGACTACCACCAAGAAATTACATAAGCAAACCCCGTTTCAGTTGGTATATGGTCAAGAGGCAATGGTGCCTATGGAATTTATTGTTCCGACTCTGTTTTTTTCACAGGCCACTCATATGGATGAGGAATCTTCAATTGTGGAACACCTTTTCGAGCTCATGATTCTAGAAGAAGAAATATTTTTGCAGATTTTCACCAGACTGTGGAGAAAGACAGACAGAAAGCCTGGCACGACTGACATATAAAAAAGAAGGCTATGGACAAAGGTGATATGGTCCTCCTATATTACAATGATTACTTACAACACCCAATCAAGCTCCAGATGTGCTGGTTAGGGCCATTTGTAGTTGTGTAAGTCAGAACGACATGTGTCGTGAAACTTGCATAGTTGGATGGTGTCCTCAAGCATGGGGAATGGCAATCTCCTGAAGCCCTATGTTTAACCAGACCAAGTTGGGTGCACATCCAACCAAACCAATGAATTGAATCTGCATGAGCTAGTCATTTACGTTTACCTGGAATCTGTGAATAAAGGTAGCAACCAAATCAACAATTGATCTGGGATGACCATTAGCGAAGCAAGTAAGTATTGACATATTACAGAACAAAGCGAGTAGAGACATTGGTAAAAGAGTCTCATGTATGTAGTAGAGTCCCCAGTAATAGAGACCGTGAAAACATAGGCATTAGAAGGAAAGTCAGGTGTATAACCAGGTTAAGCACTCGTTGAAGAACCCTAGCCATAATCCATCATTTCTTATTAATAAGAAAAAATAGTAGTTTCAATTCCTAATCCAGATAGAGAAACATAAGCAATGGATCAAGATGGAGTTCCAGCTTCCTAGCCGGCGATAGATCCACCCGTAGCATTAGAAATAGGATAGCTGCTAGAGGACAATAAGCAGAGGTAGAAGTGGTTGTAACAGAGTGCTTAGTTTACTTCATTTACTAAGTAAATGGTGAAATAGACTTTGGTTCTGCAATTGGTTCTTACTTAAACCCTTCCTTCTGGAAGCCTTAAAGTGACAAGGTACTTTATATACGAATATATGGTCCCCAAATCTGGGCTATCATCATATCGAACCTATCAATATGGGAAATTATCTAGAGAAAAGAAATGAGGTTGCTCATCCATCTGATGGGTGAGGTGACGTTGTGAGGATGCTTAATTCGTTGAACTTAGCAACTTAAACTATGAATTTCATGAGTGATAGGGTGGCATTTACTCACGGCTAGCTGGGATAGTTGAGATTTCTTGGGCGGATGGGAAATTGACTAATGAAAGACAGCATTCGAACGCTTCATTAATCATTGAACTGAGCAAACGACTGGTAAATTATCCTCTGTGAACCTCTCCTTATGTGTTTATGGGAAAATATTCCTAAGAACTTGGCCTTACCTGGTAAATTATCCTCTAAGAACCCGGCCTTGTCGATGGTAAATTCCCCTCTCCCTTTGGTCTCACCCCCAAAAGGGGCAAGGTATGAGCCTAAAGATATCTCGATGGTATTTTCGAGCCGGTCGGTTCTCTCCCCCCTCACCCCTTTTGATTGATGAAGGAATTTCTCATATATATATAAAGTAGTATACACAGGTTTAGAGAAATCATTAGGAAGCCCTACCAAATTTTCATTATATATCTTAAATAAATTCCTGACTAGACGAGTAGCCCTGACAAGTAGCCATGACTAGTTTTTACATAATAATTTCCTTCTGATCAAAAGGCATATATATGTATATAACATGATAGGAACACAAGAGAAGAGGACAAGAATCAGGAACCAACACCATAGCACTTGATCGGAACACCTAACAAATCTAATCAGAGCCAAGGATAGGAACGCATAATGACCAGAGCCAAGTCACAACCACTAACTGGAGTCTAGGATCCAACACCGATAGAAATAATGGGCACCAATAGAAATGACAGGGACAGGAACCCATAGGATAGAAATGACAGGGACAAGCATATATAGCAGAAAAAATCACAAAATTCTCTCCTCATCGAGGGACAGGCACCCACTCTATATAAAAGGGCGGGGATCAGTCTTATGATGACTCGTTCCTTTATTTAGAAGGCATGTGGAAAGAAACCTCACTATGAGTCATATGTAATATAGAGTTAGTTAGTGAAATGGGGATTTAATAGATGAAAAAACAGGGAGACATCATTTGATGGTTTTGATAGGAAAGTGAAGAGGATTCACCTACTTTTCATAAGTTATTTATCCCAAACCCCCCTAAGCCCCACTATTGACTGATCCACATACCCGTAGGATAGATTCACCAATAAGATGCATCAAACCAGAAATATAAAGAAGGCAGGGCTCCGTTACCATCATTGTCGGTAACTTACAGACACTATCTATAAGACTATAATGGTTGAAAATATTCTCAACGAAGTAAACCTGGGTCATATACGGTTTTCTCTAGAGATCGAGTCTGTATTCTTTTACTATTTGGAGCTTTCGAGTGCCTGACAGGGTCAACATTTTCCCCTTCAAAGCGAGCCATGGATCGGTTTCCCTTCTTTAGGCAGGTAAACTGGGATTGTTTCTTAGTGACCAAACTAGACAACCAAACTAGTGTCATTTTTGGCCTTACCCTTAAGACTCGTCATTGTCTAACTGGTCTAGCTCAGTGTTCTGTCAGTTATCGAATACAAAAATTCAGTTCCCGAAGACAAACATGCGTTCTGCCATTTTCCAAAGACAGACATTTGGCATGTAGTCAATTTGATCCTGGGGCGGCATGAATGTATTTTACCTAGTAAGACAGAGGAAGAAGGCCCCCCTAGAACCCACTAGTTAGCTAATTCAAAGATCAAGATAGATGTACTTTCCTCCAACTACCATTGACCTTGTTTTTGTCTGAACCACCTCAAAAACACCAAAGCAGGGGAGTCGTATTCGTACATGAAGGACTCCATTTTTAGATCTGTTCGAATAGGATCTAGTTCTGGTTGATGAGCATAACTAGATCCAATTTTGGCAGATCCAATTATTCACTATAAACCAATTGAAAAGTATCGATAAGATTATGCATTAAATAAACTATTTGGAAATAGGCATATTCTCAAATAGTTGAATTAGAGGAATTGGAAGCTAGTGGAGTGGGATGGAAATTATTAGCTATAAAGTACTGGAGAGATGACCTATTAGCTATAAAGTAGGCGTTAGATATAATGTCTAGCAACAACAAGACTAGCAAGACCAAACGCATAAGTGGATGAATCAAACAAAGTGTAGGTAAAAGCTGACTAAATGGGAAATAAAGAAATTGGTAAAGTGGGCAAAAGCGGCCATTGATTGAGTTGGACCAATAGATGGAGGCAAATGTAGGTAGGTTTGGGTAGATTTAGCATGCAAAGGTGGGATAAAATCTTATGTCCTCAGGATCAGGGACTTTCAAACTCTAATAAATGGATAGAATTGGCTTATTCAGAATGAACACAGAAGGCAACTCCCCTAATTAAGGGAGGAGACAGATCAAAGCTCCTACTCACACTCACTGGAAAATTACTCACATCACGAGGTGGATCCCTCACTATCATTCATTAGTCACTCACTGGTGGAGACAAATCCCAAAGCAGATAGGATAGTTAGGGCAAGATCGAAAGCGACAGATATTGGCAAACAATAATGGGTTCGGTGCATGGGTGGGAGTAGGCATAGAAAGGTTTACTGAGGTCAAGGGAATTATATCTATAGGAGTCATGTTTGGGTACAACATATTAGCAATCATAGGAAGATTATTGAGTTTACCCATCAACAACAGGAGAACGATCATAAGGAGAAGAATTTGAAACAGTTGAATCTGAAACACCTTACTCTAAGCTTAGGGCGGGATATCAATCATATTAATGAATTTCATCTAAATGGAATGGAATGGAAGTGCAATATAGTAAGTAAGAAAGGTACATCGACGAATCTTTAGGAAAACATTGCTATGGGAAAACATATAGACAAATCTAGCAATCATCACTAAGCATTACTCAGAGATAGCCACACCAAATCCTAAACCTTCCCTAGAGCATTACCAACCATTATGAGTTCAGCCCATCCCGTCTTAGTGCAGTTGTTCGGGTACAGGTACTCTAACAGTAGGCATAGCATCTCTCTTGGTAGGCATAGCTAGTCATGGGTAGATGGCGAACCAAACCAATTCTACGTACTCATATCGGGAGGGTCTTTCTATCGATTATAGCAGTTGGAACTCATTCAGGTGGAATAGGAGAAGAAAGTGTCGAGGGAGGAATATATACTCAGAATCTAAACATTCATTCTAAGCATTTGAAACTAGTGCCAGGGTGATGAAGCGGGAAAGGGAAATACTTACTAACAAAAGCTTAGAAATGGGAAATCAAGAAAGGAAGATTATTAAGCATCACTGGAACCGCCTAACTCTCATCTATTGGCGGTATCATAGTAATAATTTACTAGTGCACTGAGAGCATCTACTATTGCAATCATAAAATCAAGTTCTATAGGGAAATCTGTTGAATGATATTCTATTTTGTAAGATGTTAGTACGGGGATGGGAGAAATTCTTAAACCATTGAATGAGTAGGAGTGGCAAAAGAATGGGACTTGGGAACATCATAAATAGTTGGAGTTGCAGAAACTATCCCTGTGAGGTGCCAAGAACCAGACTCTGGGGTGAAACAGACTAGTGCCTTATCCATTGGGCATGGAGACAAAAGATTAGGCTATGGAGTCAAGGCTATCGATTGCAGACTTATCCTCTGGCTATTCGAAACCATAGCACTTAAAGCTTCCATTCAGGATTGTCAATCTTATTTTGGAGCTAATATTCAAATTTTTGAATTCGAGAGAGATAACGTGGCAAGGTCTGATTGGTCGAAAAGAGCAGCAAGTTTTTGAGCTATTAATCTCATGGAGCCGTTCTAAACTCATGTCAGGGAAAGAAATACTCTACTCTTCAGGGAAAGAAATACTTAGCCATGCTATTAAATCCTTTTCGAGCCTTAAAATATTCATTTTTCATCATGCTGAGACCAAGAAAGAAGCTCTTAAAACCAATCAAGAATTCTTTACCTATGGAATAAGCAGTTAGATGAAGTGAAATGGAGGCTATGTAAAGTAGGACTTGTCATCATGTGATTGTGACTAGGTGTGCTTGGAATGGATTATTCCCTTAGTGCGACTGTGTTCTAGTTTCAGATGCATCTTTTTCATTAAAACATGCATGAATCGGGTTGTTGTTGATGGTAGGAAGAGGGATAGAAACAAGGTCTATCCTTAATTTCTCTAGCTCTTTACCGAGCTAAACAGGAACAAGCCGAATAAGCATATAAAATAGACGACCCAGACAGGGCACAGTAGGAGAAGCACAACTAGACAAGCCAACACACCAACAAACAATTCAGTCAGGATAGGCATAGAGCTAAGCAGGACAAAAGTAGCCAAAGCCAAGTGAAGATGAGAAGATAGACCAGGTCAGCAGCATAGGCTAGGACAAGCCTTATATTAGATTACGGGAAAGTCGGCTATACACTGAAAGACAGGTAAGGACAATAACACAGGAAAGAAAGGAAAGAAGGAAATGCCAGAGTAGGTGAAGCACAACAGTTTCAAGCGAGGACAAGTCCATCCAACAACTAATATATCAGAGGAATGAAGTTGGGAAGTGGTTCCCCACTTACCCAACTAATCACTAGGGTTGGAAATCAACAGTAGTACAAGGGCATACCACACGACAAAGCCAATCATTCGAAACATCTCGAATCGGTTCGCTTGTAGGAACAACTAGATGTGGTTTGTCCACAACTTCATGCATTAGAAACAACATGAGAAACAAGATGAGCTGACCATTTGTAGCAAAAGGAATGTTATTCAACAGGACGCCCTCCTCCGATAGCCGGTCAAGGGGAAAAAACTTTCTTCACCTCCTCCCCCCCAGGTGTAGGGAAACATTCACACATTAACAGATGGAGTATACCTCAGCCCATAGGGGTTAGTAGACCAACCCCACCCCTACTATTATAATAAGAAATATTGCATCCCCTACGGCCTGTGAAATGGATTTCTTGTTGGTGCAGCCCCTTCAAATAATAATCGAATAGGATTCCTTTAATTAAGAGTGGGGCCTTTACTGGATTGAGAACCAGGGGCATGAGGTGGGCAGACATCCCTATTAATCTCTCCATTATTCTTATTATTTGAGTTGGAAGTAGCTACACCTTCCCAATCTATCCTAGCTGGGGAACAAGCAGGTTTAATGTGACTCCTATGCCTTTAGTAACCCACCCTATTTATTAAACATAACAAATCTGACCCCCTTAAATCGAGAATAAATAGGGCCCAACTTGCTTGGTATTTATCCATCCCTATTTATTTTTATTTAAGCTCATGTGAGGCGTAAGAACCTAGCCCACGTCATTCTATGCCTCATCGGTGTAGTCATCTCTCCTCCCTAAAAATTGATCAATATTCTCGAGCCACTTTCATTAAGTATCGAGGACAAGTGGTTAATACATATATAATATATGACTCGATTCCCCTTTTTAGTAGAGTGAGGCACAACAATAATAATAGTAGGTAAATTCATAATATATGGACAATTATTTGAGGAGTTTTGAAGCTAGTTGTTCATATGTAGATAATAGACCTTCAAAGCCTTCACTCCTTTCCTTACCTAACTCCCTCCCTCTCTCCTTCTCTTATCTTCGGTTTCGATATATCCTAATACTTGTTGCTACATTATTATCTATCTAGATAGTTGTCTAAAAAAAAAGAATAGTAGGGATATTTATAGTAAGTATAGATAAATATGGGTATTAGGAGTGATATATAGTATAACGCTTTATTGAGAAGGAGATATTTCGGATTTTTTTTCTTCTCATAATACCCATATTTTAATAAGAATGTTGTTACCTTCTTGCCCTACCTAGATGACTTCAAGCTTTAAGAAAGACAAGGTTGGGTTTAGTACCCCTCACTCCATGGCCCGTTTGTCACTCTGGTTCACGAAAATGAGGGATTGACTGAGATATCATTATGCACCATTGGTTATCACTTCTAATAATGGTGTGTCTGACACCTAAAATAATAATAATAGGGGCCAAGGAACGAAGCAACCCTTTCTATTATTACAATGCCCCTATTATTATAATAAGGGCTATCCATCTATGGGCATCTTGAGGTAGATCTGATCATGATGTTTGCCCACTTAAAATAGAATATAGGGGGGAAAGAGTAGGGGTGATCCATGCTTCTAGAAAGGTTAGACTCTTTTTCCCCAGAAATACCTACATGCTTTGTCGCCCTGGCCCCCTTAAATGAGAATCGAATAGAGTGGGGGCGACTCAATAGATACGAGATGCGACATTATATATTAAAGAAGTTGCACCTCCTAAATCTAAAGGCCGATGGATATGCTACCAGATACAAAATGCACCGCGATAGTGGACCCACATTAGGGAGTTAGTGGAATCTGAATTAAATAAGAATAGTAGGGGAGGACTCAACTTACAAATAGGAAAGGCTCGACCTAAGGAACCAGGCTTACTAATATCTAACTGGAGGGGATCAATTGTCTTAAGTGATCCTTCCACCCAAGCAAAGATGTGAGTAATTATGCTCCTAGAGGCGATGGATATAGGGATTGTGATGAATAGGTGTAACAGAGATGTGATGCGTCATGTACATCTCCTCCTACTTTTGTCGACTACGTTAATCGCTATTCTGCCTCCCCCCTACCAACGATAATAACAGTTTTGTGTAGTAAATAGATATGGTTCCCAATAGAGATATATGGATGCAATAAATATTCCAATTCCATGTATTCAGTTAAGTGAGCTCTACTATCTACGTTCCACCCATTCAAGGAAGTACCGATTCGAGCGTTGCTTCCATTCCACATTCCAAGGGTTCTTATTACTGAAACTCCCAGCTAATTAATTTTTCTCCTATGTCTTCGGGCCCCCTAATATTACTTAAGGATACGACGGGGGGCTTAGGAACTATACTAATGGGATGAAACTTCCCCTTTTTTATAATAATTGGGGGAGAGGGAAGCTTACTGGGAGGATATAGTTGCTACTGAGAGAGATGCTTGAGTAAGGATCGATGGAAATGGTTGATAATTATCCGAATTTGTGTGGCTTACGAGCTCGCTCTAAATTGATAGATAACCTCATTTCAGTCCCTCCAAAATTTCCAGTGAGTCTTGTATTCTTATACTTCGGCTGATTCTCCAACTCCATTTACAGTTATCTCACCGGTTCTTTTGTTCAAGAATGATTTTCTAGCTGTGATTTTTCCCATTCCCTTTCGTCTTTTCTAGATCATCAGCAGGGTCGGTCTCTTCCTTTCCCTATCA
>WSFP011399326.1:0-26757 GCA_009831015.1 Picea engelmannii
ATATCAAAATTGGTAAGATGACCTTAAAATAACATACCTTAGAACACATCACCAAAAGACTTCATCCTCCCTTGAAATCCGGCCTTCTTTACTTCTGATTTCCTCTGAAATTCCACTTGTATCAAATGAATGTATAATGATGTTTATTTATACCATTTATGTCACTTCCTTTTAACCTTAGGGCCGACCTGACACTTTCTTATTTTGTAATTATTTTCTTTAATTATCTTCAGGACCTACATGTACTTCCTTCTTCAATTCACTTTGTCACCTGTTGATGTATGATAGTAATATTCCATGTCACTTAGCACATGTGGATTTGTACAAATGATGACATGGAAAGAAAGAGAAATTCCTTAAGAAACTTTAAAGAGATATAACTTTGTGCTCGAAGCTTAGGATTGAGCAAGAGTACACTTGTCAAAAATCTCTCAATGGGAAGAATGTCTTCATAAGCTTAGGAATGACTTTGGAACTATGTTTAAAAGGAAAAAAAATTATTACCTCACCTCTTTAATGCTACTTAGGAAGTTGGGTATGTTACACATGGTATCATAGTAGATTTCAAACATGAGGCTTGGATGGGCCAGAGATAGACCCAAATTCAGAGTCGTTAGAGTTTTTGAAGATGCATGAGTCATAGATAGAGAGAAAAATGAAATGCTAGAAGTTGTATAAGTTCAAGTGATGGATGGATTCGGTATCCTAAAATTTTCATATTTCCTGAAAGTATGGTTTGGCAGAGTCTTTGGTGATTACACTTGTTGCATTAGTAAAATTTAGAGCATGTATGATCAAGTTCATTGTTCTTAATGTATTGATTTGTAATTTAAAATGTGTGACGATTAATGCATCTGTCTTGTGATGGAAGAAAATTAGAGGATTGTCTATCTAAGTGAGAGTAATATGGCCATGACCATATTTTAAATCTTTGACAAGGTAAAGACTACATCCATGATTGAATGGCATGTTCATGACGAACATCCCCTTGATGTTGTGAGCTTATGTGAAGCTTCTTGAAGTATAGAACTTGAGTGATTGATGTTGAATGGACTAGAAACCTAGAAGGATAAGGACCTTATTGAGTAGGAAATAAGACTTGTCCTTGTTCTATATGTGGTTTTAAGGTAGGTGCTTGAGGGTGCCATATATTACCCTTAGGATGGTTTTCCATTAATATTAAAACACACTTCACCCATGAGGAAGTAGATGATTGTTGGGAAAGAGTAATCTTGGATGGCACACTGCATAACTAATGAGACTAATCAGTTGTAACACTTGGAAAGGGTCATGAATGGATCAGAAGAAGGAGGTTCTTATGATTATAATATTGTTGAGTAAATTTGTCAATCCAGAGAATAAATGTAGGTGCCTATTGATTAGAGTGCATGTCTATGGATATGAATGCATGAAAGAATTTCAATTGTGGAGCAAGACATAAAAATTTCTTGCTATGTCGTGGGTAGTGATAACACTGCCTGATTGACTTTGATTGGGAGTCATGTTGCAAGATATGCTTATAGAGAAAGTATGCAAGAGTTATCTCTTGAAAGGAGAGCCACCTTGGGGATTATATACCTAAAAGTTTGTTATGTGAAGGAGTGTGAAATCCTGAGAAATAGGTTGATCCTAATCCTGAATGGAATGCATTAAGAATGGAGGAAAGTGTGTAGGTGATGCACATGCACACACATATACGATTGAAGGCAGAATTGGAAGAATTGGTTGCATTTTTAAGATGTGTGGTGTGAATGCATGGGCCTGGATGTGGATTCTTACGAGAGGTCGACTATGAAATAAATAGTAGTTGATGTATTTTGGGTAATGCTAATGTTGAAAAATTATCTTACTTCGAAGGATGTACTTAACTTGGAAAGGTTCTTTGAGTGGGTTGTAAGACACTCCTTAGAAATAGTTTCTATGAAGTGCTCACGTAAAAAGTGAGTAGGAATGTTATGTATGAACTGAAATAAGACATGTTTTCTATTGTCAATAGTTACCCCGTGAGAGAAAGAATCATACTTATGAGTATTCATATGATAATTACCATCGGATTAATGGTGAAATACTTCAAAATACAAACTAATTTTGAGTCTATGTTTAGGCTATACAAATTGTTGTCAAATCATTGGAAAGCCTGACATTATCTAATTTCTAGTGTAGTCCTTGGATGCCAATGTTGAATGGTCCTACCTTGAGGTAGGGGACTGATATGTGTTAGTGCATATTGATAAGGTGCAAACCTTGCACAAAAATGACCTTGAATGATGATACTCATCTAGTAGTAGTAAAAGAACACTAACAAGTAATGTGATGTATTGTCGTGAAATGAAGATAGCTCATCATACTTATGATTTGAGATTGTTATTGAAGCTATGATAGATATTGTAAATTATTTGATACGGTTATGAAAACTAATGAGAATTGTGACCTTGCTAAGTAATAAAACTACATGGGAAATGACTTGAAATGCAAGTAATGAGATAGGAGTGGAGAAAGTGTTGTCCAATTAAGAGTCAATTGTCCTGGTCTTTTTGGATTAGACACATTGCAACAAAGAAGTTGCATACTAAAGTAGTCACATGTGGGTGGACTATGGGAAGACTTTGTTGGGAGAATAGAGTTGCAAAATATGATGAAGTGATGAAAATATGTAGTTGAAGACCATGTATGTCTTAGAATGTTATCAAGTGGAATTGTGTTTCATCTTTACAACATCAGTTGAAACAATTTGCGAAAATAAATGAAAGGGGGAGGGTTCCCTTGGATTACTTTTGTTAATTTGATAAATTTGGTGATCCTATTAATAAATCTTAATGCATATGTTTGATATATTGAAACTCTGAAATGAACTAGTAGAACTACCCTTGCTAAGTTAAATCCAAATTGCATCAAGTAGGGTAGATCTAGTTAAGGAAATGTTAAGGTGGACTTGAATATAATGTATGAGAGAAAATAAATATCATGAAATAGATCATCTAGATTTGAAACCCAAGACATGTAGAGGAATTGGAAGGGATAATCCTTTAAATCCTCATTTTCTATTTGTTATATTTCTCTAGAATGAGAAATCTGATATGTGGAAATATGTTAAGCATGGGAATGATGGTGATTTACAACGAATAAAATAGTTGGAATTCATTTACACTAACAAACACATTAAGAAATGAAATGGAAGAGTGCATATAGGTATGTTGGGGCATATCTGACAATTTTTGTTTATTTAAAAAGTGTTGTGGCACATACATTACGACTAGCATGATAGCTGACATGATTTTCATGGTTACTATTGTAGGAAGATTTGAGTTGTTGATAATGTAGTTACCTGCAGTGGACAACCTCGTGTAGAGGACAAAGATGAGAGGATGCTTGTTGAAAATTTGATGAAGGGATCATGTGAGTTCCCAAGAAGTGTCAACTAGATAGGTAAAATTAAGAATGATGACAACATCTATGCAGATATGAAAATGGTCATGCCAAAATAATAGGTAAATTGAAGGGAAATGGGTAAGAATTCCTTCAAGTATATTTTGTACCTTTGCTTATAAAATCATGATGTTATGAATCATGTAGTGTATCTGTTAGATTCATTGAGGGAATGCATGGTTATGTGGCATCTTGGAGATTAATGCAAGATGCATTTTTTTGCATGTGGACATGAGAATTGGCACAATAGTTATGGCTTGAACATTGGATTACATTATGAAATGATGAGTGTGCTAGTAATGCACACATAATGAATGATCATTTCATTCTATTTTCCGTGACTGTTAGTGGAAAGTGATGGAATTGATGATAGGCGGAGATATGAGGTTTTGTGTAAAATAATGGAAATAATGCAATGCAAAGATCATATGTATGAAGTACTAATAGTTGACAATTGACTGAGAGACTAGATACATTGTAGGAAAATATTTTACGCGTAAGTACTCACAATTGTTTGGTTGACTTGAAATTTTAGGTTGCAGATAGAATGGTCTTGGATATGGTAATAAGTGTAAGTCCATAATGAAGAATGAATGATATCTATTGAGGAGAGAGATGAATGCTATGGGGAAGAACCTCATACTTATGAAATCTGATTTCCCTTATGAATCAGATTTGAAATTAACAAGTGAAGCTTGAATCCATGGGAAAACATATTTAAAAGGGGTTATGGTTGAAATCACTATAATGATATCTCACAGTAACATTATGTACTTGATACACATGAGATGATGGATCTATCCGAGAAGGATAGGTGATGGCTACTGAGTTCGAAAGCATGGAGAAGAGGCTATTGGTAGGACACGGGAACCCAATGGTATGGCATGCTAGAACATAAAACATTGATGGTTCATCACACATCTTTTGGATTCAGTCAGTCGAGCATTCGACCTATATCTGGATACAATTAGTTGAGTGATTGAATATAACTCTACATTAGTTGGTTGAGTAGTGGACATTCTTTTCTGTCAGATAGTCAACCAGAAATCAAAGATAGTTGGGCAGTGGATCGACCAACCCAATAATCGACTATGAGTTGGAAATATAGTTAGTCGGGCCGAGAATCCTTGTTGAGCCAACTAGATAGCACAGATTTGGCAAAGTCAACTCTAACAACCAATGGTTACATGTGGACAAGATCTTTTTGATTCTATGGAATTTGGTTAGATCCATAGGCTATAAATAACAGACTCCATTGGTCATTATCATCAATTTATTGAGTTGATATTATATAGAGTGCACTATGATGTTATGATCACAGTGCACTTTTCTTAAGTGTTGTAATAGTGTCTTTAGGAACCACCTATGTCTTTGAAATTTTTATTCCCTCTTCAATTATCTGCAAAATAGTCTGTATGTTTCATTATAGGTTCGACCCATTTACCCAGCATGTTATCATATTCGATGGTTTAAGACCTCGACATGTTATTCGTGAACCTTGTTGATTCATATTTGTTGAGTGATTGACTTTGGGCCTATGGCTTGTTGATTGGAACCTTTTGAAATATATATTTCTGTCTAGATATTGAAGATGCTTTCAATATTGATCTTGTTGTTCTGAACGAATAGAATTATGTAGTAGGGGAACCAGACATGAAAACTATACTGAAGAGTAAAGGATTGTGGAAGTATACAAATATTTTGATTCCAGATCCAACAGAAGAACATGAAAAGTTCATTGTTGATGGAAATAAGGATGAGGCTATGAGGGTAATCACGACCTATATCTGACGAGATATTTGGTTTCACCTCAGTGGAATTGACTACCCTCATCAAGTCTGGAAGAAGATGAAGTCGTTGCTCGATCGAGTCAATGAGATCCACATCATGCAGTTGGAGAAAGACTTTATCTCTCTCAATCCTCATTCTTTTGATAGAATAGAGGACTATTTGGTGTGTGTCAAAGAAATCTAGTTGAAATTGGGCGAATGTGAAAATAATTATCAAAATAAGGATGGATAATGCATCGAGTTAGTCCTGATGAATTTGAGAACATGATTCGACATGTTCGTGTCAAATTTCCACACCAAATGGAAAGCATGAAAGAAATATTGCAAGGATTACACCTTTGAATATTTTTGTGGCCTTTCGGTTACTGATCAACACAAAATGCTTGAAGAAGTAAAGCTTGTTTGTAAACATTAAGCTCGCTTTCTCAAGGGAAAGAACAAGTTGGATCCAATGGATAGAGTACAGTTTGATGCCTTTGCACATAAACTGTAACACCCTATTTTCCCCAAGATTATAATTATGATAAAACTTCATATAAGTATGTTTATGAATCATGTAATTATGTTTTGATTTTATAAAAACACCAAAAACGATGACTGAGAGGGAAAAAAATTGAAAGTAATGGCCATGAAAAACAAGTGGGAATTGATGAAGTAGGTATTGATGAAGTAGCATGGAATGGGGATTTGAGTTTTTTTTGTGAAGAAAACGAGAAGCTTGTTCAACAAGCTATTTTATTCGTGTTAAGCATAAACTCATACCTTCCAATGTACCCAATCTGAATAAGCCATGTGACCAGTTATGGAAGGACAAAGAAGTTGTTGAGGAAGTTAATGGTCATTGAAAGATTGGTATTTTGGAGAAGAAAAGGGCCAATTAAATGAATGACAAAAGGACATCAAAGTTTCCCCTTCAGAATGGAAATTGCGGACTACAGGTTGCATATGTAGGAAGGTCACAGAAATCCCAAGGAGATCGGTGGAGGAAGAAACCAAAGGTGGAAAAACATCACCAAAGACACAGAGAAAAAAATAAGATGTCCAACCGGACGCTCAACAAGCAAAGTGGAACATTGGAGACCGAGGAAATAAACACGAACATGGGGTGAATGAGAAAAAGAAAAATCTTAATCAGATTCGTGAGTAGAAGACTCATGGAGAACAATTTCTAATAATAGAGGAGTATTAGAGTGTATATTTATAAGAGTTAGAGGTTTCCTTGAGGAAAATAGGAAACTTGTCCAATTTGAGAGTGATCACTTGGAACAGAGTAGACCCAAATCCATACTGGAACAAGAAGGACTAAAACTTTGTGATTACTAGACATAAAATGAAACTGGTAAGGGGAGGTAACCGAGGGACTATTTAGCAGAGAAGGAGCTCCCTTATGTAGAGGAAATCCAATGGAGAAACCACCTGATAAACCTATAGAGTTCTTGAGCTCAGTGGGAAGGAGGAAACTTATGGTTTTGTAAAGGGGGGAAGGAGAGAAACTTTCCCAGATCATCTCAAGTTAGGAATCCAACTAAATAATTTCCCCTTGTAGTATCATGGCTTGGCATGGGGGTGAAATACTATAGGAAGGCACTCTGTAGTGTGGCCTAAGTTTGGGAGGAAAGAAGTCCTCTCTTAGTCAGTTGGTATTGGAAATTTTTCTTAATCAGATAAATGTATAACTTGACTCATTTAATTTATGCATGAATCATAGGTGTATGAAATTTTATGATTCCATTGGAATTGTAAATGCTTTTAATTGATAAATGCAACCTATGAATAAATGGGATGGAGCGATGTTTCCATGGTTACTTGTTAAATTGTGAAAATGATTAAGCATGCAAATTTTGTATCTTTATGGACCTTATAGATTTAGAGGAAATCTTGCAAGACATGGACAAAAACATTGTTTAAATAGTGATGTGGATTTCTTATTGACCGTAGAGATTCCTGTGAAAAAAGGAGGACCTTGAGTTCTAAGGTAGTTTCAATCTTTGTGTGGAAATCTTGCAAGATATGAAAGATCTCCCCTTCTCATAAAATTGAGATGCCTATGATGGGATTAGAGTTATTTTCTGACCCTTAGAGATTTGGTGAAAATCCTTGAAGAAATTCATGAATGTTTAAGTCTAGAATCAAACTATTTTTCGTGAAGAAAACTCAATTTCAGTTGGCATGAATCGCATCCAATGGATCTTCATGGTGAGTAGATATATACCATTGATCATATGGGGTAACCATAGGAGAAATCAAGGGCTAGATCGTAACATGACCTCGACGAGGGAAATCCCGAGTTAACAAGATTTGTTGATCCATCAAAGTATGGATATGGTGGATTTTGGATCATTGGATCCATATGATAGTCTATTGGAGTAAGGTTAGTTGGGGATCTAAAAGGAATATTAGAAGATGGAATCCAACAACAATAATTCTGAAGACTATAGATCTCGCAGAAAATGCTTGTGGAATCACAATCGTCAGATAACATGGGAACTTCCCTAGGAGGAGAGTTCTTCTACCTTACCTAGTCATCAGTTGGAACCTCTGAGGCACACTTCATCCACTGGATCAAATGATCGAGGACCATTTTATTTGTTAGGGTGCATTCAGAGTGGATGATTTAGAGTAGTCAATGGAGCCAAAACATAGATGCTTTGATAAGGAGACGTTCCGAGAAGGAAAGTAGACCGTCAGTTTGGAATGGGAGAGACTTAATCTCAATCGTGAATTGAAGTGGACCCTGCGAGGGATGGTAAGACCAGGGCATGATAGGAGGGTAACCATCGATTGGGTAGAGGCTCCGATGAAATCATAGCCATTGAATTGGGATATCCGAAATTTGTTATATCCTTAAGGAATCAGTTAGAATGATGCCCTCAAAGAGGTTGGTGACTCTTGTGAGTAAGTACCCCGATGGGAGTAAGTCTGAATTAGCTATTCGATGTGTAGTTGAGGTCAAGGAGGAATACTGACCATTTGATTGGGATGTTTAGATTCTTGGATACCTTAACTGACTCCAAAAGAAACTTGTAGAAATGAACTTGTAAGAAGAAACATAGCTTAGGTAGTAATATGAGAAGTCCTCACATAGACACAAATGTTCCAAAGTACTCATCAAGTGTAGAAGAAGGGAGAAATTGTGACACCCCACCATCCTAATTGAGGATTAGGGGGTCGGGAGTGCTACAGAAACCTACATACTATGACTAGAAACCTAAGGGACAAATAAATGCACCTCATGGAAGTCAAAAGAAGAAGACACGTGAGTAATGTGGAAAGACTAGACATGTGGATAATGTATACTATAAGAAGAGAGACAATTTAGAGGAGATGGTTAAACGACTTGAAAGAGATGTGTCCTTTGTACGACGACCCATTGACAATTTTACCTTCCAAGTCATAACTTATCAAGCCTTTTTGTATCCCTCTATGAAGAAAAATGGCTAGTTGACACTAGGTGCACTCATCACATGGCTAAGTATGCCTCCTTGTTCATGTGGTTGGATGAATCTAAGGAGAGGAAAAGCTATGTTACTGATGATTTTTATCTAGATGTTTTTAGTTACGGTGATGATACCTGTCGACGTGGGAAAATTGCCGACGTCTATCATGTGCCAATCCTCAGTGTCAATCTATTTTTTGTTGCTCAGTTAACACAAATAGGTAAGATTGTGGAATTTTGGACAGATCAGTTCTATATTCATGATTTGAAGAAAGGGAAGTCAAATTGTTTCCAGAGGGATTCTCTACCTAATAGAAAATTTATATAAATTCTATGACATGACTCGACCCGAAAAAAAACCACTTACTCTTGTTGTTCACATTGATGAACGAAGTTGAATTTGGCATGAACGACTTGGATACCAAAATTTTCGAAGTCTACAGACACTAGAAACTTAGAACATGGTTATTATTTTACTGAAAGTGTTTCCCCTTGAAGGAGTTTGTAAGGGTTGTGTGATTGGGAAGTATCATCATGAACCTTTTGACTCTAGCAAATCACGGTGAGAAAAAAAACTACTAGAACTAGTTCACAGTGATGTCAACTACATCAATCTATCTTCACTGGAAGGTGCAAGGTATATTTTGACTTTCATTGATGATTTCTGTCATTTCACATGGGTATTTTTTTTGAAGAATAAGAACCTTATCTTTGAAAATTTCAAGGAATTTAGAGCCTTTACTGAAAAGAAATCTGATTGACCCATCAAGTGCCTGATATGAGACAGTGGTGGTGAGTATCTAAATTGACCTTTGGAAGAATACATTTTTCAATATAGTATTAAATGGAAATGGTCGGTTCCTTAGACAACTTAGTAGAATGGCGTTGCAGAATGTAAGAACCAGATGATGGTCAAAATGGATAGATGTCTTTTACAGGATAAATATCTTCCTTCTCACTTATGGGTTGAAGCAATGTATTGTTGGAACAGGGGTAGACCCAGGGTTCAATGCTACAACAATGCACCAACAAAACCCTAACTACTGACCCTTTCGGCAACACCTACAAAGTAGCTGAAGTCTCACCCGAGGTAGAGGAAGGGGTGGTTGCAAGACTTAGGTGTGTGCAACCTTAGCTGGGACACAAATATGTTATTATAATACTTAATAAAGCACTTAGCACTGTCAGTTCATCATTATTTAACCAATATCTACTCCGCAAAGAAAATAGAGCATCTCAACATTCACCCTGATCTAATGTATTTAAGCACTTAGTATAAATAAATGGATCCGATCTAGCAGATTCAAGCACTAAGCACATTCAACTATATCAGATCTAGCATCCAGATTCATCATAAACACAAAGCATAAACATATCTATCTATCTATCTATAACAAGAACTTAGAAAATAACAGATATATACACCAACACATCACACAAATCAAAGCAACACAACATATACGTGGTTCACCCCCACCCTGGGGCTACGTCCACCAACTCTTCTTCTTTATTAGCTTCAATTAGTCATCTACATGCATAGAGCCACAAAAACCCTACTCCGCATAGGACAAGAGATCTGTGCGCACCTCGCCAGATCCTCCTTCCCCGAGCTAGGTCTAGCACAAATACTTTCATATTCTATTACAACCACTTGCACTTAGCTCTCTGAGTTTCTCACAATATGCATAGAGAATCTACAAACCATACTTGCACTTAGCACTTAGCTTATCAGCCCCGCTACTTATGTCACCTAGCTACTTATTTACACTTTACAAAATAGGCCTAAACATGGGTAAACCCATGGGCTGACATCCCAAAAACCAAGGATCTCCCAAAACTTGGTCAAGGGCCAACATGCCTCCAACACTCACCTGTGACTCGTCCCGAGTCACTCTGTCTGACTAGTCTTGCTTCGAATGCCTCGATCTTGGCTCAAGCTACTTCAAATTGTTGTTGTGCAACGACCTCCTGTTCATCGAACTCTTGGATGACTGCATTGTTGATAGGTCCCTCTAGACATTGTTCAGATGTAGTGACAACCTGCTCTAGCTCTGCTCCTTGGACTTCTAACTTTGTAAACAATTGATAGGACTTTTCTTGTACAGGTTGGAGTTTCTAAGTTACTTCCATAACTCTACTCTGGATAGTGTGGATCTACTGCTGGGAAGTACACTTCTCTTGGGAGAACTTCATTCTTTCCACAACTGACAGGGGATTTAGCTATGCTTGTATCATTTCAGCTTGATACTTCACCTCTTGGAGCTGCGACTCCAATGCCTTCAGTTGTGGGTTCTCCATGAGTTGTTCATAGGTTTGGGCACTGCGATCAGTGAGTTTATTACATTCCAGGGTAGCCTTTATCCTTTCAACTGTGCTCTGGGAGGTTGCTTCTCTTTGGTCTCTTACATCTTGTGGGGTCTCAGGTACAATGCATAGCTCCAAATTTGCTATGCATTGCTGTAGTTGCTGGATGGATTCTGCGAGTTGGTTCACCTACTGTGTAACTCGATATTCTGCCTTGATTTATAAGACTTTCATGGAGCGAATTGCTCTGTTGACTACTTCTTTTACTTCGAGTTGCTTCGCGAGCAAATGTTCCTTTTCTTGATGTAGCTGTGATTTTTCTTCATCAAACTTCACTTGGAGAGAAAGATTTTCCTGTTCTATAGCACTGCGTTTCTCTATGAGTACTCCTTGTACTTGTGTCAAAGCCTAGGTGGCTTGCTCTATTTCTTCCTGTGCTCATCGAAGGCAAGCTTCGACTATATCAGCTAGGTGGTGGAGTTGGGTTGGATCATCTCCCAATTCTAGTTCTCTCGACGTAGTGGAGACTGCGCGATTGGATTGTAGGGCCTACTATACCCCTCATAGTTCATTCTTAATTTGATCATACATCTCCTCTTGCTTTTCTTCTTGTTTCTCTGCTATTTCCAGCGAATCATCTTGCAGGGATGCTATGAGGAATTCGAAGTCATCGGAGGTGAGGACAGTCTCCATCTTGGTCATGGTGGCCTTCGATTTCTTTCGGGAGGAAGGTTTCGGAGGCAAACCTTTCCTCTTCTTCAGGGGATCAACCCTGTCTCCTTGCTTCTGTTCGACTTATTTTTCATTCAATTCTTCACCATCACCTCCTCACTTTGGTGATATGGAAGCATTCTTCACGGATGCATTGTCTAATTCTTGGACCTCTTCAGTCTTATTTGTCCTGCTAGGTCTGGGTGTATCCTTATCTGTTTCTCGGCTGTCGATGTCAGATATCTCCACAGGGTCTGCTGGAATAAGGAGGTCCACCGACCAGTCCTTAGTGATCTCCTCCAAGTGCTACTTCATTAGGTTATAGTAGGACTGAAGCTGTTGCTTGTGTTCATCGACGCACATTGTGATGTAAATAAAATGTCGATCTATGCCGAACTTCATCAAAGCCCTGAACCGATGTAGAGTGTTCGGAGTCATACAGGGCTTGGACTGTATGGCTATCTTCAGCTGATTGTAGTAGGTATGAAAAACATCATTTGACTGCCACTGTTTATTCATAACGCTTGAATACCACATTGTACTGAACTTTGCGGCCAACGGTTCAAATGGCTTGATGTTTGGGAAGGTCACACCTTCTGGCATCTCCCAGGAAATAAAAGATACAAGGATAAAGAGCCAGCTGAAATGAAATTCATATCCTCGGTCCTATGCTTCTCTGCAGTCGAGTTCCAACTGGTTCACCAGGTACTTCGCCCAGTTCATCTGAAGGCCTTTCGCGCACTTCTCTGCAAGGTCGACTACAAAATCAGTGACTTGGGCAGGTTGGTTATTTCTTACTAAATTCCCTTCAATCAAATGAGAGGTGAGGCACACTGCACCACTTTGGATAGAAGCTACCTTGTAGCCTCACGTTCCCTTCTCGACATCGCCATAAGTTTCCTTTATCTTCTGTGCTAGAGCGCGATCCATGGATTTTCTGGGGTAAAACTCTTGTGGATCAGGTCCTTGCATACTAAACCCTATGATCCAATTGATTAGCATTAGATCAACTATTATACGGTGGTTTAGCCACAAATAGTCACCATGGTAACAAGAAAGCAACAACTTGACACAGACATTGACTTCCTGGTGTCTACCAAAGTGGGGAATCTTCATGACATTCAGCAGGGTGGACTGTGCGAGGTTCATAGTCCACAACTGGGGGATTATATTCAAATTATTCCCCTTAGTTATGGTCAGGTACTTATGTGGGGCGAGCATGTTATAAACTTTGCGATCTCCAAGGTTGAAGTCACTAAACTTCGACATTACAATCTTATCTTGGTCTGATCGAACTGCGTGCATCCCCTTCAGGAGGTACACCGTAACCAAGGTGTATTCAAAATATCTGGACACACTGTCTCGATTTACTGCACCGCTCAGAGGTGGAATATAGGTAGGTAATATAGTCGGGATCAATTTGGCATTCTCTAGATCATCCCTGTGCTTGGTTCACTTTTCATCTGATGGCCAGGATGGTTCAGCTCTTCGAGAAGTTAATGGAGAGGTTGGAAGTCCTCTCGTCAATGATGCTTGTACACTTGTAGACATCAACATGACTCTTTCATTCATGAGGTCGATCAAAACTTCTTCAACAAATTTCTTTGCAGCGCTCAACTCATCCGACATACACACTTGGGGTTAACAATCTTGGGTTCAGGGAGTAACTTAGACATAGTAATGAGATAGAGAGGAAGAGCATGATGATCACTGTGAAAAATAAACTTAGTCTGTGGGCTCAAAATCTCGGTTCGAAAAAGTGTTCTCGGTGCATGGCGTGATGGGATAAATAGGTAACTCGACAATGGATCTCTTGCAATGGGTTAGAAACCTTCATTAACTCTGTTCTGTCCGTTATGGCACGGTCGCAACGGTCGGATGGCGAGATGTCTGACCATAAATTCCTTTCTACCCATTCAGAGCGTTGGTCTAACGGTTATAATGTCCCCAATGACTATATTTCTTCGCCATGGTGAAGTGCCATGTGTTTTTGTTCTGATATCCCGGTGAAGCTCCAATTTTGCAAATTTTCCTTCTGTGAGGTTCCCTCTGGAACCTTCTGCAACTTGTCGATCTTAGCTCTCTTCTTACTTAGGTTTCTAGCCTTCTTCCCCATGAGATTCGTCTTGGTATGCCTTTTTCCATTTATTTACTTCGCGCTGTTGATATTCTTTCCTAAGATTTGAGGGTGATCCTTCTTATTTATTTGGAATAGGTACTTCAATCTTCTATGGGTCTTCTAGTGTTCTTGCAACTTCGACATCCGGGTCTCTGGTGTTAAATAGCTTTGATTTGTTCTTTTGTTCTTCAATCAAGTGTGCGATCATTCTAGTCATGAATTATTTTAACTCTTGCTTCTTCTACTCTAAAACCTCTTCTTCTTCTTTCCTTTTGGCTTGATCTCTTTTGACCCAAGGTTTTCGTAGTAACATGGTAAATGGAGCATTATCCTCAGTAAATTTAATAATCTCAAAATCTTCCTCTGTCGAAGTTCCATTGGCATTCATAGGTATCCGAGTGAGATTTCCACACAGGTTTATCATCTTTCCTTTGAATAGTCCTATTCCTCCTAATGAAGGAATCATATTAGGCCTCCCTATAGCTTCCCAAGTTCTCTATATCATGATATTGACCTGTGTTTCCTCATCCAGAGTATAGTCAATGTCGAAGTCTCCTATTCTTGCTTCAAGGCATTCTTTTTCTTTGAACATCTCTGATAATCTAACATGTCGGTGGTCATTCAGGGTTTCTTTCATCTATAGCAATACTTTCTCTATTTCTTTCTGGGATTTTGTCATAATCTTAGTTTCTGGATCTGCCTTAGGGTTTTCTTGGTTCATATTCATTCTTTCAACCTTAGCAATAATTCTAGGACAATCCAATACTTCATGGTCCATATCTTTGCAACAAAGACAACTGGGTCTTCTCCCAGGGCATTCCTTAGCAATATGTCCCGGTCTTCTGCAACTGTAATAGAGGGCTAATCCTCTCTTTCTTTTAAATGATCCCCAACCTTTCTTGTACTGCGCGCTAGGATCATGGTAGCTAACCTACAAACATTTCTTTCTAGGATCCTGCATACACTTATTAGTCCAAACATTCTTTTTATGCATAGGTATAACATATTTTTCACTATTCTTATCATATCTACTCATATCAAATCTTCTCTCATCTATTAATGCCCTAGTTTTTAAGCTAGGACAAAATCTATCAAACATACCTAGATCCATACTGTTGAAACAAAAATTTCCACTTATCTTACTTCTACATAGCACAAAGCTTTTAGATCTAGAACTTTTCCATATTCTTACCTTTATCAGAGAACAAAGCTTTCAGATCTTACCTCTTTTAATAAAAAATTCTCACTTTTACCTTTCTCAGAGCATAAAGCTTTCAGATCTTACCTTCTTTCTTCAGATCAGACTTCTTTTCTTGGCACAGATCTTGTCAAACTAAGTAAAGTACTACGCACTTAGAGCAACAGATCTATGCACAGAGCTTTCACGTTTTCATGTCGGATCTTTGCACAAATATTCTTCTTCCTCAGTTCCCAACAATCACAGTTTCAGGTCCCGACAATGGAACTATTTGTTGTCACAAGGAAATACCTAGGGCTCAATGCTACAACAATGCACCAACAAAACCCTAACTACTGGCCATTTTGGCAACACCTGCAAAGAAGATGAAGTCTCACCCGAGGTATAGGTAGGGGTGGTTGCAGTACTCAGGTGTCTGCAACCTTAGTTGGGACACAGATCTGTGATTATAATACTTAATAGATCACTTAGCACCGCCAGTTCATCATTATTTAACCAATATCTACTATGCAGAGAAAACATAGCATCACAACATTCACCCTAATATAATGTATTTAATCACTTAGCATCAATAAATGGATCCGATCTAGTAGATTCAAGGACCAAGCACATTCACCTATATTAGATCTAGCATCCATATTCATCATAAGAACAAAGCATAAACAAATCTATCTATCTATCTATATCAATCACTTAGCAAATAACACATAAATAAACCAACACATCACACAAAGCAGAGAAACACAACATACACGTGGTTCACCCCCACCCTGGGCTACATCCACCAACTCTTCTTCTTTATTATCTTCTATCAGTCATCTACATGCACAAAGCCACAAAAGCCCTACTCTGCATAGGACAAGAGATCTGCGCTCACCTTGCCAGATCCTCCTTCCCCGAGATAGGTCTAGCACAAAGCCTTTCATATTTTGTTACAACCACTTGCACTTAGCTCTATGAGTTTCTCACAATATGCACAAAGCATCTACAAACCATACTTGCACTTAGAACTTAGCTTATCGGCCCCACTACATATGTCACCTAGCTACTTATTTATACTTTACAAAATAGGCCTAAACATGGGTAAACCCATGGGTCAACATCCCATATCCTTTACATAATCCCAAATCCCAAAAAGGACCCAAAAAGGGGTTGAGATCCCGTGATCTCTGCTTCATCTTGCGCTCCATCTTCGACAGGCTTTCAAAGTCCCAAAATAGGTCAAATTGACCAAGGATCTCCCAAAACTTGGTCAAGGGCCAACATGTATTATGCAAATTATTTTCTCAATCACATCTCATATCATGAGTCCAGTTGAACAATGGTGTGGAAAGAAGCCTCCAATCGACCACTTCTGTGTGTTTGTATGTGTTTCCTGGGCTCATATTTTTTATGATTGCACAAATAAGTTAGATGCAAAGAGTCATGCTTGCATCATGATGGGATAATTTGAAGAGTCAAAATTCTATCAATTGTTTGATCCTGTCAAATGACAAATTTATGGTTTGATGAGAAGTCTTCTGGCATTAAGTTATTGAATTCCTCCTCTAGATTGCTACAAAGTTGTCCCTTTGATGTTGTCTTTGAAATTTGTTCTCTTGTTCCATATTATAGTCCTTCAACTAGACAATCAAACTTTGTTCCTATTTTGACTTGATTGTCAACCTCAACATCGACTAGTTCGTTGTCCTCTGTTTCGACTAGTACACCAACTGAAAACCCTTTGAATTTTGATCGAAATATTATAGTGAACACCATATCACTTATTTCTTGTCTACCCAGATGGGATGCCAAGATAATTGAATTTGTTGGAGCTGATGTCAGTAATGTTTCCTCTTGACAACAAACTCAAATTCAAAAGCAACATGCTAGCGTTACCTTGATGGCTCGTGTACTTGAAACCGTTGACCATGTTTTCTACTCAGATTCTCAAAGACAAATTGAATGGGAAAAATATATGTAGACATAAATTGATTCTTTGTTGAAGAATCACTCTTGGGACTTTGTTCACCGATTGCAAGGAAATAACATTGTGAAGTGTCAATGGGTTTACAAGACCAAATTTACCTCTGAAGGTATTGTTGAGTAACACAAATCACACCTTGTGGTGAAGGGGTTTTCTCAAAAAGAAGGTATCAATTACATTGAGACCTTTTCTCCCATTGAAAATATGAACTCTGTTCGATTGATTCTTTCCCTTGTTGCTCACTTTGGATGGAAAATCCATCAAACAGATGTGAATAGTGCCTTTCTTCATGGAGATCTATCTGAAGAAATTTTCATGGAACAACCACTTGGTTTTGTGACATATTCTAACTTGGTTTATTGACTAAAGAAGTCTTTCTATGGTTTGAAGCAAGCTCCCTAAGCTTGTTATTCTAAGAAAAACAATTTATTTCTTCAACTTGGTTTCAAATGGTGTGAATCTGATCATAGCTTGTACGTACTCCATACCAATGGAGACACTTTGATTGTTGGTGTATATGTAGATGAATTTCTCATTACTAGAAATAATAATGATATCATCCATAGATTGAAAAAACAACTTGCTGGCACCTTTTAAATGACAAATCTTAGTACTTTGCATTATTTTTTGGGTCTTCAAGTTTTACCACTGTGTGATGGATTTTTTGACACATTTTAAGATGGATGATTGTAAGCCTTGTGATACTCCTTTTCAATATGGAGTGAAGGTTACCAAAACTTTTCAAACAACTGTATTCGATGATAAACTTTATCAACAATTGGTCGGAAATATTATTTATCTTACTCATATTTGACCTAACATTTCCTTTTTTGTTAGTGTGGTTTCTTGGTTTATGCAGGACCCCAACGAAGTCCATTCGAAAGTAGTCAAATGATTTGTCTTCTATATTAGGGGTACCACTCATTTTGGTATCAAGTATTGTCAAAGTTCACATTCGCTAGTCGGCTTCACCAACTCTGATTGGTCTACTGACAATGATGATTTGAAGTCCACTTATGTTTATGTGTTTCATATGAGCATTGGACCATTGGTGTGGTAATACAAGGAACATGCAATATTCTCTTTATCGATTACAAAAGAAGAATATTGTGGCACCATTCAAGTAGGTGTTGAAGCAGTCTAGATCCTCCAACTTCTAGGAGAACTTGGATTTCTTGTTCAGACAAATACAATCTACTGTGATAAACAAGGTACCATGCGATTTGTTGACAATATTGTTTCCCATAGTAAGATGAAGCATCTTGACCTCCATGCTCACTATTTTCTATATTTAGTCCATGAGAATATCGTCTCTCTTGAATATTAAAGGACAAATGACTAGGTTTCTGGTATCTTCACCAAAACTTTAACTGAAGCTATATTTATCAAGATGCTTGTGATGCTTGGGATTCATGAAGATAAAATTATGGGGGGGTTTCATGATCATGTAATTTCACCTCCTGAATATCAATAGACATGTGATTATGGGGTATGTTGAAACATCACGCATTGATGGTTCATCACACATCTCCTCGATTTAGTCGGTCGGGCAGTCAACCTATACCTAGATATAGTCTGTCAAGGGATCAACCACAACTCTACATCAACCATTCAAGTAGTCGACATGTCTATCGATTAGATAGTTGAATAACATTCAAAGATAGTCAAGCAGTGGATCAACCAAACCAAAAATAGACTATGAGTTGGACGGATAGTCGGTTGGGTCAACATCCTGATCGAGTTGATTAGAGAATGTGGATTTAGTGGAATCATCTCTAACAACCGATGATTACATGTGGACAAGAGATTCCTGATTCTATGGAAGATGGTTAGATCTTGAGGCTATAAATAGCAAACTCCATGAGTCCTTATCATCAAGCAATCGAGTTGATATCATATGGAGATATCAAGGTACAATATGCACTGTGATGTTCTGATCACAATGCTCTTTTCTTAAGTGATGTAACATTTTCTTTAGACACCACCTTTGTCTTCAAAATTTGTATTCCCTCTTAAATTATCTGCAGAATAGTCAGTATGATTCGTTACAGGTTCCACCCCTTTCCCCAACATTCCATGGTCGTTGGTTTAATGAGATATTATATGTTGGAGCAAGATGGGGGATGCCTTGGTTGTAAGAATATACAAGTATCAATACTCTTCTATTTCGAGGAAGACTTGTCAAATGATGGATCACTTGAAAGACTATGTAGTAGAGAAGGGGATGCCTAAGTTTGAACGATGAGTGACTCGAAGGAAGAGGAGGTTTGAATAAATAACTTTCTAGCTAGTATTATGAGTGCATTGGGTATGTCTGAGGGAATAATGAGCTGAATTATGTCTGTGGCAACCGTGTGGATTCATATCCATGATCATAAAGATAAGTATTGTGTTAAATGTATACTCTATCCTCAGTTATGAACATAAATGGATTACTTATGCATGGAAGAGATTTTTATATGCATAATGGTTCGATGATCATTGTAGACATATTCTAGTTTGAAAAAAGTTTGGAGGTGAACCAAGATGTGGAGAGGATAGTGATGTTGGTGTACCTAGAGAGTGAAGGATATTGAAAATGTTGTTGTAGTAAATGAGAACACTAGGGATGGTGTATTTTTGCAATAAAGAGGACACTGAAGATGGTGTGAACACCAAGGATAGTGTGAACACCGAGGATGGTGTGAACATTGAGGATCATGTGAACATCGAGGATGGTGTTATTCCAAGGGGAGGGGGTGAAACACACCTATTTTGATCCCTCGATTAAATATGTAATTAATTACAATAATTACTGTTTTAATCTTGGCATGAACAATTAATTTCGATGGCGTGATTACTTGGAAATGATTACATTTTACTCATTATATCCTTCACCTAACAAGAAAATTCTAGTATTTGACTGAGGCATGAGAACCTATAGGGACCATGATACCACAAGAGGGGAATAACGAGGGGGCCATGACAGGGTTCAATATGCCTAAGAATCCCTAGCCACCCTTGTCAAATTATTTTGTGATACCAAATTTTACTGTGATAAAGTATCCTCCATTTATCTTTGATGACTTGTCAAGACAACCATTGAATGCACTTGGTGGAAGGACCGACTTTCACAATTATAAGAGGAATGGGATGAGTGCTTTAAGGATGATTTTTGTGAAAGGCATGGTCAAATCACCCTATAAAAACTTCTCCATGGCAAATTGTGCTCAAGGATGGAAGGTAGAGTGCATGGATGGAGGGGGATTCATTCGATACATAGGGTGAAAACCCACATGTGTGGGTTATAAAGGCTGAGATGAGAAGACATGCACATGTGCATGAGTTTGAGTGACAATGGATGGTCATGGGAATGAATAAAGAATGCACGTGATCTGAGAAATAGTCTAATGGCATGCAAACTCATTAGGGAAGAGGACTAGGGGGCAGGTAGAGTCGTTTCTAGTAAAAAATCCTAAAATTCATTGAATGTGAGCTACAATTTAGAGCTCAGTTGGATGTGTGGGACAATCACAAGGAAGAGGATCCACCAAGGGAACTGTGTATCAGTGAAGGGGCTCACTCAAGTTTTGTGCAATTCAACAGAGGGATCCTAGGAATTGCATAAGCCTTATACTATTTAAGGAAAAATAGTTTCATGTTGAAAGTTGATCAATGATATGTTGTTAAGTGTCCATATTTGATAAGAATCGCCTAAATTCACCCTTGTGGTATTATGGTATGGCTAGGGGGTGGCCAGATGTGGAAAAAAATAGTGCATTTGTACCTATAGTTGGGTGGAAAATCACTCACCCTCAGTTGGTTTGTTGGGAAACTCAAATTTAGATAAGTTCTTCTAATATGCATAGAAATCATGTATGCAAACAAGCTTGGAATTATTAATTCATGCTTGAAATTTATGAGATGTGTCATTAGCATGGAATGGTTAATAAGTTATGGATTTGGTAGCTTGTTGTATATTTGAAATTATGTCTACAACCTTGAAGTGTTACCATCTTGATTACAATGGTGTATTACCCTTGCGTAATATTTATAAATGTGTATGTGAAATTGTATTTTCATTGGAATGTATTTTTATTAGAGGGAAGGTTTATACTCCTGGGAGGTTATGTTCCATAATTTACATAGTGTAATCTATGTTGGTTATGATATGTAATGTGAATCATCCCTCCCTCAAGGGGATTAATAGGGATGATTGTGCAATAGTTATGAATATGCATGCTATGTTTTGGTCCATCGTTTGATGAGTTATAGTATACAACCAAGATTTGACCATGGTCTCTGATTTCCAATTAGGAATTGTATTTCTATGATAATAATTTATTTCTACCCTTTCTCTTCAATTCATGAATGTTTATATGCTGGATTTTAGAGTTAACAAGGGCCTTCATGGTATATTGGCTTGGAAAATTTATTGTGATAACCAAACCTTGGGTACACTATGGTTTTGGCTTACGAGTCTCATCCTTGAGTATTTTGTATATTTATACATATATATGACCATTACAAAGCCACTCTATAAATTACCCATTGAAGAATAGAGGCTAAAGAATGCTTGTTTTTATGCTTCAAAACCCTCATAAGAAAGAGAATTTCACCTTTCATAGAAGTATGACTATACCTCTATGTGTTCCATCTCACATGAGTGGATGAGATGGTGACTTGACCTAATTGATGCTTGGTCCATGCATGTCTTCTAGTCTATCCCTTGAAGGATGAACTTGTTTACAAGTGCTTAAAAGACTTGAATCCTTAGAAAAAATATGTTCCTTTACTAGGTCTCCCTTTTTGTTATGATTTCAATATTTTGTTCCTAGACTTGAGTAGAATTGGATCTTTCACTTGGAGCCTTCTTTGATGCTTTCAGAATTTAAGGAGGGCTTCAAGGGAGTTTTTCTAGCCTTAGGAAACACTTGGGAAAACATATGGTTACATTTTAAGGGGGAAAATTAGCAAATTTGGGTGTATTGCATGAATTTTATCTTCAGTTCTAGTAGAAAGTTTGTAATTTTTTTCTTAAGAGAAAATCATGCAGGAGAGGAACCAATAAGAGTAAGAGTGTGCTTGGAGGTATGTAGCAAAGAGAAGAAACAACGGTTGGAGGAGTTTTTGCAGGTGTATAGAGGAGTGCTATAGGATCCTAAAAGGTTACCACCTAAGAGGGAAGTGGAGCATGAGATACAATTGTTGTCTGAATCCCCTCCCCATTAACAAATATTGGGTTGTATAGATAGTCTGTTCTAGAAGCATATGAAGTGAAGAAATATTTGCAATATCTATTAGAGTAGGGATTAATTCAACCAATCACCTCACCTTGTGGGTCACCTATCATCATAAAATCCAAGAAGGATGGGACTTGGAAAATGTGTATCGACTATATAGCCTTGAGAAACATCACTCTCAAGAATCAATACCCTCTACCCAAGATTCATGATTTGTTATATTACTTGTAGCATGCCAAGTAATTCACCAAGTTGGATCTAAAAATCACGATACAACTAGGCATGCATTAAAGAATAAGACACCTGGAAGACCTCCTTCAAGACAAGGAAAGGTCTGTATGAACGGTTGGTCATTCCTTTTGGTTTATGTAATGCACCAACTACATTTATGTGTTTGACAAATGATGTGTTGTGTCTCTATTTAGGTTAATTTGTAATAGTGTATTTGTACGACATATTGGTTTATATCTCTATCTAGGAATAACACATATCACATCTCATGCAGGTGTTAGAGACTCTGAAAATGCATCAACTACAAGAAAACCTTAAGAAATGTGATTTTTCTCAGTAGTCATTAGTGTATTTTGGGTACGTGATTGGCGGAGGGGAACTTAATATATATCTCACAAATATGGAGGCCATCGTCAAGTGGCTAGTTCCTACTAATATCACTAAAGTTAAGAGATTTTTTGGGGCATAGTAGTACCTATGAAAGTTGAAAGCATCCTTTTTAGTGGTAGTTGTGCCACTACATGCCATACCAACCAATGGTAAAAGTTTTTGGTGGGGAAACAATTAACATAAGTGTTTTGATGAGTTGAAATGGAATACCACTTAAGCACCAATTCTTGCATTCCCTAACTTGCATAATCCTTTTGAATTGGAGATGGATGCAAGTAGATATTCTATGGGAGTAGTCTTTATGAAGGAAGGTAAATTGTTATTCTATCATTATGAAATGTTTCATGGGAGAGTCTTGAACTACCCTACATATGATAAGGAACTTTGTGCCTTGGTTCAAGTTGTTAAGAATTGGAAAAACTATTTCATGGGCAAGGAAAGCATTATCTACATTGATCACTAGCCACTGCCGTATTTGTAGGCCTAAAGTAAGCTTCAACAAACTAAACATTCCAAGTGGATGGGGATTTTTTAGTAGTTTCATATAGTCATCAAATATAAGAAGGATGGCATTAATAATTTGGAATACATGTTTTCAAGGCCACCCACATCCAATATTACAACTTTGGGAACTCTTATGCACATTGATCCTTTTACCCATGATGCATACAAAGAGCCATACACAGAAGATGATAAATTTAAAATTTAAATAAGTGTTTCAGCAGTTATAGAGACAAATTCATGTATAATAAAGTGAAAGTAAGGTTGACTATCATATCTAGAATGAATTGTTCTACAGGATCAACAAGATTTGTGTCCCTAAAGGTGAAATATTGTAGCTTATCAAAGAGGCTGACACCTCCAAGGTTGCAGGACATTTTGGTGTTCGAAAAACTATTTCCAACTTACGAAGGTTTGTGTACTGCCCCAAAATGTAATAAGATGTATCTTGATATATTATAGGGTACATAGTTTGGTGTACTAGCAAGCCTAGTAATAGAAATAAAGGTTTATACCTTGTGCTACCTATACCCATTTGACCCTAAGAAAACATTTCCATGGCTTTTGTGGGTGGTTTTCCAACAACCAGAAAGGGACATGACTATATATTTGTGGTATTTGATAGGTTCAACATTCTTATGCCTTGTAAAAATACCATCAATGGAAAATAAGTAAAAAACATGTTATTTGAACAAGTCTAGGACCCTCTAGGTGCACTTTGGGATAGAGCATCATATTAGATAGGAATGTCAAATTTCTCGGTTCCTTTTGGAATACACTTTGGGAAAAGATGGACACCAAGTTGAAAATATATTTAACATTCCATCTACAGATAGATGGGAAGCCAAAAGTAGTCAACAAAAAATTGGTTCAAATTTTAAGGGGTTACAATAAAAAACATCCAAATACTTGGGATGGAAATATGATATATATTCAACACTCTTATAAAATAACATCCCATACTTCTAGCGGTAAGTCCCATTTCAAAACTTGCTTCGGGTATTTGCTTCTTTCACCCTTGGATATTGTATATGGACAAAAGGAGGAGTGAGGGAAGATGTGATAGGAGTGTTGATTAATTGGGTTGGTTTCCATTGATGTCAACTCTTGAAGAAAGTCGGGTATCAAATTCTGGTAGCCCCAATAGTATGGTTAAGGGGCTTCATTTTGATTGATGTATAATGGTATGAAGATTAATATATTTGCAGGTAATAATATTCTATATGAATAGTACATGTCATGCCATTTCCAGTGATATGTGGAACATCACAAAACTCCTCACGGTTAGAGAGTTATGGCCTTGAGAAGTTGGAGAACCCTCATGAGTTATCTAGAAGGTCAAAGAAGTCAAAGTATTCTAGAAGCTCCTAGAAAAAGGTTGACTGGTCAAGTGGGTGAAACTAGGAGTTAATCATGGGTTACGTTGTTGTAATAATAAAATAATTAAAAATAAGTTAGTTGCAACTAGAAGTGGAGAATTTACTATTTGTAGCAAAGTGGGTTAGAAGTGGACAAGTTGTTAGAATTGGGTTAGCCCTAAAAGAAGGAAATTGGGTTAAGTTTGTTAGAAGGTAACCCCTTGAGGAAGCTACATGGAGGTAAAGAGAGAAAACATCTCCTATTAGCACCATTTTGAGCACATTGAATATCTCTTATTGTGTAAGGTTTATTTAAGGTACTCATTGATACATCTGAAGTTGCACAAGTCTAAGATAACACAAAGGGTCGATGATGAAAGTTTCAGAATTACATAAAATACTGAAAAAACCCTAGTTTTTTAGGTGTATGCTGGTTGGCAATGTATTAGGGTGCGTACATGAGGGAAAATCCATAAAAATCTGAGAAGATGGATATGCCATGTCTCTAGAGTCTAAAAGCAAGATCTCATGAAGGTGTACAATGATTAGGTACAACAGATCTATCTACATGTTCAAAAGGTATGTCTTATTTTTATGTGTAGTTGGATTTTGTTTTCTACATGAGAAATGGTTATGGGGGTTTGAGGATTTTCCCTAGAGATATTATTGGTTGCATGGGACTTACTGTATAAGTCAAATATATAGAAATACAATTCTAGTATAATAAATAATTATCATTGATACATCTTGCTAGTGTTGAGGCACATCTTGTATTTCTTGGCATATGGTTAAGGGTTTTTGTGGTACATCGTTGAGATATTATATTTGTGAAGTGGTTGATGTAATGAGAGGTTGTATATTAGAAAGGGTTTGATGTCTATTTCATGTGAGGATTATAACACTTGTTCATAATTATACACACATGTATGGCACATGGCCGGAGCGATATAGATGCATTTGGTTAAGGGATTTGTATGAGGATGTATGCATAGGGGACAACTACAATATGGACACAATGACATGTTGCAGGTTGATGTGACATAGGCAACAAAGGGTCAGAGATTTTCAGGAAAGAGAAAACCCTAGTTTTCAGAAGGTGTATGCAAGCTATAGTATATAAAGGCAGTGTACATACACGGGCTACAGTATAGAAAGAGCACGTACATACGCATGATGCAGTGCATATAGGTTGCGTACCTGTTGGGTTTTGATTGGTACAGATTGAGTACATGTACAGGTTGGCTACAAGATAGTGGCACAAGTTGGTTACAGGTTGTTGGCACATATTGGCACAGGTTTACAGTGGTATATCTCACAGTGAAAGTGTGACAGTGGTTTCATCATCTACTTATATTTTAGGGCACAGGATGGGGCAAGGACAGGTGGTTGTATCCACATTCCGGTTGTAGACAGAGAACATATGGGGTTGTAGCCTCCTTCTGGTTGTAGCCAGAGAATTGGTGAGCTGTATCTTCCATCAGTTTGTAGCCTGAAAATATAGGGGGTCGAAGCCTCCTTCCAGTTGCAACTAGAGAACAAAGGAAGTTGGTGCTTCCAATGAATGTAATTCTTAGAGACATATAAGAAAAAAAATTATGTGGTTTTCTCTCGCATTGGGTTTCCATGTAAAAACACTGGTGTATTGTGCATATGTGTGATTTTTCATTGCTTATGGTTTATTTACTCTACACTTATTGGATGATAATGTTACATTGATCATAAAGATAAACAACACTTACATAATATGGTTAAAAATGATTCAATTTCTCTATTATTGATTCACCCCCCCCCCTCTTAGTAATCCAACAATTGGTATGAGAGAAAGTTCCTTCAGAAATCAGTTTAACCACTGAAATGTAGATCATGGAGAGAAACAATATGTATAAAAATGGAATACCATAGTTTGATGGAAATAATTATGCATTTTGGAGTAGAAGGATGAAAACATATGTATAGGTACAGGGATTTGAGCTTTGGAAATCAATTGTAGATGGATACAAAGAATTAGTAGTTTCGCCAACAAATGACAATGGAAGGAAACATAGTCTAAATCATTCAAAATCCACAAATGCACTTATGAATGGTCTTTTTGATTCAGTGTATGT
>WSFP011399327.1:0-26756 GCA_009831015.1 Picea engelmannii
ATTGGTTGTTGTGCAAAGAAATTTCTAAGGAAAATGAGCATCCTTGAAAAGAAATTCCAGTTTTGGGTTGTTTTTTGGGAAACATGGTGTTGTTCAGTTTTAAAACAGTAAGAGGTGGTGATTGTTAATTAATGGTGAAGATGGAATTATTTGATATATTAATATAACAGTATCCATGGGAGTCCTTTACATTATACCATTTTACACAAAATACACTCCCCTCATTATCCCAATTGCATTTCCACTCCTTGTTCTGTTGTTACTCGTTTTTAAGGAAATGTTTGTATGAAAATGAAAGAAATGAAGCGACAGTAATTGATGATTAGTATTCTAAGATATGTTTAGATACATAGTTGATTTTTTTTTTTTTTTCTTGAACAATATTCGTAAATCTTTCTCCCTCCATGATATCATTTTACGCTAAATAAAATCCCACCATACTCCCAATGACCCTATCAATTCCATGTTCATGTGGAAATTAATAAATGGATTTTTTATGGATGGCTTGCATGCGTCATGTAGTAAATAATAGAGACAACTCTTCATTTATTTAAGTATATTTTTCATGTATGGTTTATTAATAAATTTTAATGACTGGTTAAATATTGCCTTCTATTGGTTAATGATGATTTTTTTTAGCAGGGGCAGTAATGTCCGAAATAATAGAGGCGGAAGTAACTGGCAGTGAGGCTATAGAAGGCCTCAATTTTCTATTCACTTCGATGTTGATCCACAAGAGTTAAACCAGTTGTTTCAAGGTAGGTTTTTCAATTTGGTTGGCCATGGTATATTTCATCCCCGACCAGACAAACCCACATTTCAACCTCCTCATAATTTTCCCGGCATTCATGTTCCTCCACATGTTTCAATGCATCCCGAAGTCGTCGTTAATGACAGTTGGAAAGAAATTGTCCACCATCCTGTCTCTCACCACCGTGGTTGGCCCACTGTGTCATTACCTTTACCACCACCATTTAATCCCAATGCTCAAATTGATCATGCTATTTCGCCAGTACAGTCCTCACACGCCAGCAAAAGATTAAAAATCGATATCCAATAACATGTGCAAGAAAAAGGAAAAGTAGCGCCCTCCCCCTCTAGTCCATCCATAGAGTCTGCTAAATCAATGTCTTCACGTCTCTACCTAAAAGATGATTGGTCCCATGTGATCAGCGAAATACAACCCCAAGGGTCTAACCAACCAAGGGATACCCGGAAAATTCAAGAGGAGACAACTATGATAAGAGGAAATATGCCTCTCACAGCTAAAAATATGGATTTTAAATGTTTTTTTTATGATATTCAGTTATGAAGACAATGTTTAATGATTTTCAGCATATTTTGGACAACAAGCTTTATTTTGGATATTTTTTGTGGATAAGATGGATATATTGTTTTCTTGGGATATGTCCTTAAATTTTGTCGATATTTAAATATTTGATTTAAATGATATCCATGGGAGCTACAAGGGTGTTATATGATCCAAATGATAAATTTTGTATTTTATATTTGATGATTGGAAAAGAGAATGATGGGAGTCACAAGGGGTCCCACCTATTTAGTAATTATTAACTAGACCCTTATTTATATATTATTATTAATTATTTCTCCCTAAACTAATTAGTTAAGTTAATATGACTTAACTAAAGAAAGTAGTTGAACTACCTCAAGTTATTGAGAAAGAATAAATGTCCAATGAGAGGAAGAGACAAGGGGAGAATAGGAGGATAACTACAAGAATAAGGTTTGCTCTCTAGTGAGATAACTCCAGTTTTCATTCATTTCTAAGTTTACTTGAAAGCCTAATCCTCTTGTTGACAGTAGGGTCTTATTCAAGGCAGCTGGCTTAAAAACTGAATCATACCATTTAGCAAATTGTTTTAAAGGTGTTTGATTTATCTTTTATAGTTTGTGTATTCTTGTTGGTTTATGAATTAATTTTCATGGCTAATAAGGGATATCTTGCAGAGTCAAGTGGCAACATTTTGTGACAAGTTGATTCAGATCATTAGTTTCAGTTTTATTTCACTGTCAGAGTCTTTTTGTATGATTCCCATCAGAGAATTCTAAATTTGGCTTTGGTCCATACCCTCGCAGGGGTTTGTAAAAGAGAAATACAATTTTAATATCTCATAATGAAATAAAATCATATTATTGTTCTATCTCATACATGTGTTTTCATGACTTGGTTCTTCCTTTCGCATTCGTATCCATGTTTACTTTATTGTAAAATCAATATACAATTATGTAGATTTTTTTTAATTTTATTTTTATATTGCAACATATACAAATCAAAAAATCAGCCTTGATCCTTTGTAATTAATACTAGTGGATTGAGTGAATGTTTTGAGGCTATAAACCCTGGGTGACATTCCCAATTATCTTGTCTTAGCCACGAAATATCTAAAAATGATTGAGCGAGATACTCCATACCTTTTCCTATACATTTATTTGGCGATCATACCTTATCCAGGTGGATATTGGTGGCCACCCACCTATTCCATGGGCTTGAAAAACAATTTTCCATCTTGGAAGTTTTTCGACAGTTTTTTGGGTTCCAAACTTCTAGGGTCATTTTGAGGCCCTAAACCACATTTTTTGGGGATTTGGGGCCCAAGTGATTTCCAAAGGCACTGACCTGGACCAGTCAAAAAAATTTCTTCTCTGTTAGACCTTTCCAACGATGTATTGAGCGCCCCAAACGGAGATCGTATGCAAAATTTATGCCCCCGGGAAGTTGGCGTATCAACTACCCCCATCGGGGCCCGCAAACCTTTTGGATTTTCATCTTCCAGGGTTAGGGTTTTGGATTTTAATTATGTTAAAAAGGCCTTTAGAGACTCATTGTAACAATCATGTTCTCCTGAATGCGAGTATTTGTCACATCTCTTCTCAGAGATAAGTTGCCACCATTCTCACGAGTCTTTCACTCTGTATTTTTACAGTCTTTGTAAATTTTCACTTCATTATTATGTCCTTCCTATGGCTTTTCTTCATCTCCTTCAGTAGATTCTTCCTCTGATTCAACTTCAAACTCTCCCACCATGGGCCCTTTTGTCTTACTAAGAGACACATCCTGCAATGTGACTTTTTTTTTCTTGTACCATAACTTCAAAAACTTCTTTTGCAAATTAATATTAACTTTACCAACTAATTTCATCCAAGGATATCCCAAAACAATATCCACATCATCCATATATGAAGAATAAAAATCTGAATGCAATACATATTTATCTATATTGAGCTTCAAATCTTTAAAAATTTGAACATTTTCACCCGCAACATGTGTGCCTTCAATATTCTTTGCAGGAACTTGCAGTCTATTAGCCAAATGAATATTGATAAAATTATGCATGAAACTAGGGTTAATAGAAACAATAAACTTCTCCCAATGAAGACAACCATGGACCTGTAATATAGAGTTGCCACATGAAAATAAACCCTTGGTGCAGTCTTTATCCTTAATCTTAGCATGATACCACTTGTCTAAAAATATTTTTTCATATTCTTTATCGGAAAGTACATGAATCTCTTCAGATTGAACTCCACTCCACCATATACTAGTAGCATCCCTTAAATTCATCCATACCCACACTCGCCAATGGTTTCCCCATAATGACTTTATTTTTTGAATATATTCTTCAATACTAGGACCATCATTTTTTCCATAAAAAAAATGTGTACTTGCCATAGCCCAAAAAAAAAAATAGGGTTTATAAAAATAACTTACTGTGCCAATCGTGCGGTTTTTTCTAGAAAAACCCTGAAAAATGATCGAATTTAAAATGCTCATAACTTTACTTCCCGGACTTTGTTTCGAACGATTGTTTTTTTGAAATTGAGTATTTTTCTGAGAGGAATTCAAATATCCAATTTGTTTAGAAAAAATCTGCTTAGAAAGTTTCATATCTAAACCTGAAGTGTGTCACCCTCTTTTTTCCCTAAAAACAATCTGCAAAAAGATTTTCCCATATTACCTCCCTAGGTATACTACAAGGTATGTGGGGCCCACGAGAAAATAAATTGATAACCTATATAATATGACTGTGCACATGGATGATTACGTCAATCCTACTATACATGATGTGCTTAGTTGGAGCAGCATTAGCTCTTGTGCATCAAAATCGGAGGAAGGACTTGAACATTGGTAGCATAGGTTGCAAGAAGTATCGAATAGAAGATGTGCTCGCATTACTCTCTCTTTGCATTGGATTGGAACAGAGGTACGTGATACACCAAGGTTTGATGGATTAAATGAGGTAAGTTTGTTTGTCAATGAATTTTATTTGCATATACTCGAACGATAAAGATTGTTGGCATTAGATGTTGCACTGAGAGCAACCCCAACGATATGGTGGGAAACACACAAGTAAGGAATAGAGTATTGGCGACACTATAAAAGGATGATGCATATCAAATTTGGAACAGAAGAAATTATGCACAAATATATAGGGATGAGAAATCCAATAGATCATGTTTCGCAGTGTATGACAACTTGGAGACAGGTTCCGAAGCAGGAATGGATGCACATGTTCATACATACACTTGAGATGGTTCCCATGAACTGGTATCTAGAGCTAGAAGTGTGTAGAGGGACAACATACTAGGAAGAGCTCACCCAGAATTTTAAGGTAACATTTATTTTGAAGCTAAGTCACCCTTAGTAGATGCAACTTTGCAAGTCATTAGAAGTAAGATTTTTATGGAAAAAGATCAGTTAGAAATAGTACTTGTGTGTAGTGTGCACAGAGAATCTACAATAGTCCATGAACTACTAGAATGTTACAATGTTATTGAAGATGATCAAGAGGAATAAGACCCAAGAAATGTACAAGTACTAGATATTGAAGGGGAGTGCACCATGACAGGTCCAGAACTTGAATGTGATGCATACACGAAGCCATTAAGGGTGCACAAAGTGAATATTGGCATGAAAGAGAAACCCAAGTTTGTGAATATTGGTGACTATTGGAACGATGAGACTATTGAAAATATACCTGACCTATTGTACGAGTATCAAGATCTCTTTCTGACAACCTTTTCAAAAAATGAAGGGAATAGTTGGGGAATTGGGCAAGATGAAGATCCCATTAAAACTAGATGTTAATCCAGTAATATAAAGACCTTACAGATTGAATCTAAAGTATAAGGGAAAAGTGAAAGCAGAGCTTGACAAAATCATAGAAGTTGGTATCATTGAACGAGTCACAAAATCTTAATGGATAATCCCAATGGTAGTTCAAGATAATAAAATAGAGGGTATTAGAATTTGTGTCAACCTAAGGAAGTTGAACGGTGCCTATTTACATGACCCTTTTCTGACCCCCTTTAATGACAAAGTGTTAGAAAATGTAGGAGGGCAGGAGGCCTACTCATTCATTGATGGATTTTTCAGGATACCATCAGATAAATATTGTGCTAGAAGACAAACATAAGACAACATTTGTGACATAAGAGAAGCTTCCAATACACAATGATGTCATTTGGGTTAAAGAATGCACATGTTATGTTTTCTATAGTAGTTGTCGCAACGTTTAAGGAGTTTATTCATAAGTTTCTTGAAGTGTACTTAGATGATTGGACTATATTTTTCCTATTTAAAGATCACATAGAAACTCTACGATTGATGCTTAATAGATGTAGACAATATCAAATATCATTAACTTTGAAGAAATGTATTTTTTACGCACCGTTTGGGATATTGTTAGGTCATGTGGTACGCAAGCAGGGTTTGTTGGTTGATCCTACCAAGATAGTAGTAATTGTTAATTTTACACCACCAAACTCAGTGAGACAGTTAAGAACAACGTCGGGTCATACACGATATTACAGGAAATTTATCAAAGGCTATGCATAGATTACAACCCCAATGCAAAAGTTATTAAATAAAGAAGCTAAGTTTCAGTGGAATGAATATTGTCAGCAGGGTCCGGACATATTGAAGCAAGAGTTAGTAACTTCACCCATTTTGGTGTTCCTGAATTGGAAGAAAGAGTTTCACGTTCATGTGGACACATTGTCAATATCGCTCGGCACGGTATTATCCCAGCTAGGAGAGGGAGAGTTAGACCATCCAATTGATTTTTCTAGCAGAAAGTTGTCAATTGCTAAGAAGAATTATACAACAATAGAAAGGGAAGGCTTGGTAATGGTTTATGCCTTATAGAAGTTCAGACACTAATTATTGGGGTCCCATTTCAAGATGTATACAGACCACTCTGCACTACGATACATTGTGAACAAGCCAGTGTTGGGGGGAAGAATTTGTAGATGCTTATTGTTGTTCCAGGAGTATGACTTAGAAGTTATTGTAAAGCCATGGAAACTGAATGCAGAACTTGACCATTTGTCGTGAATACTGACAAGAGAAGACGCAATGTTGGCAGCATGCCAAAATGGTAAAGAAGGCATGCATGAAGAAAAATGGCAGTAGGCCAAAATGGGAAAGAAAGCGTGCACGAAGAAGAACGACAGTTGGAAGAGAAATCATGGGAAGGAAAGCATGCAGGAGGAAAGTGACAACTAGAAAGAAGCACAACACACGTGCATGCAAGAAGGAGGCGACAGCTGGAAGGAAGCAGCGAACGCATGCGGAGAAGGAAGACCTAATGACAGAAGAGTTAGGGTTTTTGGTAAGCATTTTTGTGGAAACGGCTAAAGAGCTCGATAGATATAAATATAGGCAAGCAGGTATCAAGAGAGGTTGGTTCAAGGGTTCAAGAGTTCGAGATTTCAAGAGTTCATAGATTCAGAAGTTCGGCGATTTTGCGAAGGTTGAGATTCCATTTTAGGTAATACTTTGATAAGAGAGTACTTGTAACGAGAGAGCTAAGTGGGAGGTAGATCTCGAGGATCAGATCGTAGGCTAAGGAGCCTGGTGCGATCTAGTTCACCTCACAGAGATCTTGTCGATTTGAGAAGAATTGTAAGCGCGAGGTGCGAGAATTGCAGAACTATCATAATAAGAGATCCAAGAGCCAAATATTTGTGGATGTAGCCCCGGGAGGGGGTGAACCACGGTAATACCTGTGTAATGTGATGAATGCATGCATCTCTTTTTTTATTGTTGTTAGTTAAATACTAGATGCGATGAATGAATGATTTATTATACTGTTTAGTTCATTTATGTTGCACTGTTTAATTCTGAAGGTCAGATAACAATAATTTGTAATACGATTAATAAGTAGTAGCTCAGAACATAGACCCTCTATCTCCTACTCAATCCTAGGCTGTAAACACCTAAGTCTTACAGCCACCCATAAAAGTTATCTCGGGTGAGACTGTGTAGTACATTCTGTTTATTGTGTTGCCTTCTAGTTCACCAGAAGGGCCGATAGTTTTAGGATTTGTTGGTACCCTAAAAGATACGAACCCCAGGTCAGTAGCGCAGATTTGTCCTGTAGGTTAAAGAACCAACAAATGATTTTGTTGTCATCGTAAGAGGAACAAGAAAGGACTGAGTAGATGGGATAAAACACATGTGGAGAAAAATGAGCAAAACTAGAAGACTGTCGAGTCACTAGAAGGGAATGTTGAGGCTGTGGAACCCCACGAAAGCAGAGATTGAAGGCTGGTTGAGAACTAAAGAGATAGAGTTTTCCCAGAAAGATAATAGAAACCCTAGCCTGACGCCTCACAAATATCTTGATAGATACGTGTTTACATATTTACATGAAGTCTTTTTCTGTGATTTTCCTCACCTATTGTAGGAGTGGACATTAAGGTTGAAATATAACCACGCGACGAAACAAATCTGACAGCTAGATTGGACCCCAATACAGATTGACCAGTTACAACAGTTAAACAAAAAATTCACCTGCGCAGTCGAATTTTGGCTTGATAGTATTGTGGCAAGCTTCATCATAGAATTTGCAGTTGACACAATGAAGTCATACAATGCGGCAGAGCAGGAATTTCTACGCGGACCTCATGGAAGGTACATTCGATCACTGTATACTTCGATTAAAATACTGCTATATAACAAAGGTGTAATGACGATGGAAACAGACAGTTAAACTTCCCTGTGTGCATGGAGGAAGGGGGGAAGCACCGACAGAGGGAAGGATAAATGGTCGAAGGAGCGGATAAAGGAAAGAAGGAGGAGGAATTCTTGGACCTGATCTTGCTGGATGATGACCAACTTAAGTGGATCTTGGCGTCACCCGGAATGATGCGTAGCGGAGTACCCTACCAATATAAGGTGAATACCAAGAAAAGAGTCGAAGTCATGGGGGAGGGCTTGGAAAGTGACGAAGAAGAGGTAGAGGATCTCTGGGTTGTAGAGAAGATTGAGGAAATCCTACATGCAACGTATGAGAGGAAAACAAGAGGCCCAAGAACAGGAGAAGATAGCCATCCTTTCCGTATTAATGTCAGTGTGGAACCCATAAACCCATGATCGACTCATACACCAAAGATAACATCATCGTTTAGACAACCAAATTTCGGAGGAAGTCCGATATCTAGAAGCACATCTACTACTGGATCAACAACTAGAGGAGCCAGTTCAAGCAGTATGAGTCAAGTATCTACACTGCATGGCGGAGGTAGCAATTCAGTCTTTAGAATGGTAGGACATGAGCCCATGATCAGATTACCAGAATTCTGAGGAGAAGTAGCAGAAGACCTGGAGAAGCATTTGTTCATTTGTGCTAAGATCTGGGAGGCAAAACAGATCATGGATGAAGATACCAAACTTGCGCAGCTAGCGATCACGCTAAGAGACCGCGCACTAGACTGGTACATGAGTCTAGACACAAACAGTGCTCCGGGCATGATGAGGACACTAGCAGACATCAAGAAGCTACTGATTAATGAGTTCCAGAAGCCGAGATCAGAGGACCAGTACATGAATGAAATGATTGAGATTCGACAGAAGCCAGGAGAGTTTGTATGGGAGATTGACCAAAGATTTAAGCGGTTGAAGGGAAAGTTAAAATACTTTATGACTGAGATGCAGCACCGGCATCTGTTTGTCAACTCACTACTCCCACATTTAAAATACCCATTACGACAATAGAAGTTTCAGACGCAAGCTGAGGTGCTACAAGAAGCCTTGCAGCTGGAAGAGAACCAGTACCAGCAGACGGACTCGACCATTGAAGAATTGAAGGAGGATTTGAAGAACCTCACATTTCAGTTAAATTAGAACAAGAATAAGGACAAACGTGAAGTTGTTTGGTGCACCACATGCAGGATAGAAGGACACCACAAGAACGAATGTCCAACATTCGTGCAGTATATGGAAATAGGCATGCCAAACCCACTCCCATAGGGAGGACTATGGTGTGAAATATGCAAGAAACCGGGTCACGACCCTTATCACTGCACGATGATGTAGAAGTACCAGACAGTTCCCAAGAATTCTTATTGCACTTTTTGTAATTCCGTAGGCCACAACAACAAAGATTGTAGAACTATGGAGTTGATGCGGGAGAGAACATCGGATGCCTACAGGGTACAAGCCAAAATGATGACTGGGCAAGCAGTGCCACAGTTCAATCAAGCCCCAGCTCCATACAATACTGCACAATAGCAGTACAACACTGCGCAACAACCATACAAAAATACGCAACCACAGTACAACCCGGCGCAACCCCAGTATAACACCATGCAGTACAACCAGGCACCACCATATAACACATCGAGAGGGGAGAGAGAAGGCTATCAAGGAGGAGGACGAGCCAGAGGAGGCTTCAGACGTGGCCGAGGACCAGTCACGTGTCACAATTGTCAACAATCGGTACATTATGAAAGGGAATGCCCACTACCGCCAGCAACTTGTATGTACTGTCGTGCATCGGATCACGAGACAGAGGAATGCCCGACACTGTTAGTAAAGATCCAGGAAAAAAGGAACCAGAACAATCAGAACGTTCAATGGATTTCAGTCAAAGCAAGGGAAGATGGATGAAATATCAACATAGTCACCCGAGGAGGAACGAAGACAGGAAACGACACAGCCCGACAAGAACCTGTAGAGAACCAGTGGGTAAGGAAGAACACCGAACCAAGGAAGCAGTTCGATGCGCCCAAAGAAAATGAGACTTTTAAGGAAGCCAAACAGGAATTTCAGAAGAAGGACACAACGTCGAATTCTACTACACAACCAGCCCATGAAGCCCTAGAATACGAAATGTTTCCATCATTGGATCATACCGAAGGAATGTCACTTAAGGGACAAGTAAGTACTATCCAAGACTTTTTGCATCCATGAATCAAAAAACTAAGTGATCCTTCATCTATGAAAATATTGCAAAACATCTTAGAGAAATGTAGTAATGAGACAGAACAAAAGCTAGAACCAAAAATTGTTAATCACCTACACACAAGGAGAAGAACACGTAGGGAATTCAGATTGAATTCCAACATTGGGGATTTAAATATGGGAGATATTATATTGGAACTAGGATCCGAAGTAAACATACTACCCAAGAAAACCTGGCAATGCATGGGAGAACCAACCTTGGGATATTCGAATGTCCAACTAAAACTAGCGAACTAGCAAAGAGTTCTACCAATAGGGAGGCTGAAGGGCGTAACGGTAGATCTTGATGGTGTGTGCACCAAAGCATATTTTGAAGTCATCGAAATAGTAGATGGCACAACACCATACCCGGCACTACTCGGTCTAGACTGAGCATTTGACAACCAGACCATAACTAATTTGAAGACAAGAAAAATGACATTTCAATCCGGAGATTACAGGGTTATAGCACCACTAGATCCATCAGAAAGGGAAAGGTTCGTAGAACCCACTTGCCTAGACTTAGAGGAAATCAGCTAGTTATGCAAGACAACTGCGCACGAGGAGGATTATGTAAACCCAACTGCAGACGGGGTACTCAGTTGACGCAGTATTACTTCAAGCACTACAGATTCAGACACTGGGTTAGAAAACTGGCAGCAAAGACTACATGAAGTATCCACTAGAAGATGTGCAAGAATAGACTGTGTAGTATGATGGATAGGCATGAAATCACAGAACAACCCAGATTCCATGGACTTAATGATTTGGAAACATTCTTGACACAATATGAAGATGAAGTATTAGAGAACCAGAGGCTACTAGCACTGGACTTAGCACTCAAGGCCACACCCGCCAGATGGTAAGGCGCACACAAGGAGACCATCACAAACTGGTACTAATGTAAAAGGCTACTGCGAATAAGGTTCGGTGCAGCACAGAAAAACAATAAACAACATAAATACGAAGGATTCGAGACACCAAGGAAACACTTGAGGGAGTGCGAAATGTTGTGGAAATCGACACCACCTGAGGAATGGCCACACCACTTTATTCATACATTAGAAGGCATACCAGTGAACTAGTATACAAATCAGGAACTACGCAAAGGAACTACAACATGGGCAACATTGCAGCAAAACTTTACCACCACTTTCTCATTCAAGCATGAGAACCCCAACATAGACGCAGATCTAAAATGAATTAGAGGAGTCATATTCATTGAGGAGTCAGAAGTAGAACTCATTATCGAAGAGCAGCAGCGAAATAAATAGGCAGTCAAGGAACTATTGTCATGTTACCATGTACAGGAAGACATACTGGACAAAGAGAACCCATGTGACATTCAGATTGTATAAGTAGAGGGTGAAAGAGATGTGAAGGTACCACAAATAGAATATGAAGTTATTTCCACGCCAATCAAGGTAAAGAAAGTTAACATCGGTACAACGGAACATCCCAAAATGGCCAACATTGGAGACTACTGGGATGACCCAATAGTAGAAAGTATTACATAATTGTTGCGCGAATACAATGACTTATTTCCTAAAACATTTACAGAGATGAAAGGTATAGCAGGTGAACTGGGAGAAATAAAAATACCTCTCAGACCCAAAGCAAGACCAATCAGACAATGACCATATAGACTGAACCCTATATATAAACAGAAAGTTAAAGAGGAGATTGATCGAATGCTCGAAGCTGGCATAATTGAACCAGTCGAGGAATTAGAGTGGATAAGCTCGATGGTCATACAGGATGAGAAACAAGGAAGAGGGATCAAGATATGTGTCGACTTGAAGAAGTTGAACAATGCATGCCTACATGACCCATTCCCTACACCGTTCACGGATGAAGTGCTAGATAATTTGGGGGGACATGAAGCATACTCATTCACCAATGGATTCCCAGGTTACCATCAGATTAAGATAGCACAGGAGGATAGATACAAGACCACATTCACAACGGAATGGGGATCTTACCAATATACAGTCATGTCCTTTGGACTGAAGAATGCACCAGCAATCTTCTCCAGAGTGGTTATCACAACTTTCAAAGAATTCATCCACCAGTTTCTCGAAGTATATCTAGAGGACTGGACAGTCTATAGCCTATTGAAAAACCATGTAGAAGTCTTACGCTTGATGCTAGAGCAATGCAGACAGTGTTAGATATCACTGAACATAAAGAAATGCATATTTGGAACACCATTTGGGATACTATTGGGCCATATAGTATGAAAACAAGGGTTATTATTCGATCCGTCAAAGGTCGTCATCATCGTCAATTTACCAATGCCGAAAACAGTCTATCAGCTACGAGCGACATTAGGACACATAGGATACTATCGGAAATTTATCAAAGGATATGCACAGATCACAGCACCAATGGAAAAAATTCTAAGGAAGGATACAAAGTACCAATGGAACGACGAGTGTCAACACGATCTGGATACCCTGAAGGAAAAGATGGTCACTGCACCGATATTAGTATTTTCGGACTGGGGAAAGGCATTCCATGTGCATGTAGATGCATCAGCGATAGCACTAGGAGTTATCTTAGTGTAGCCAGGAGCAGGAGACTTGGATCACCCAATAGCATTTGCAAGAAGAAAACTATCCAAGTCAGAACAGAATTATAACACAACGAAAAGAGAAGGCCTAGCTATGGTTTACGCACTTCAGAAGTTCAGACACTAATTACTGAGAAAACATTTTAAGATGTTTACAGATCACTCAGCCCTAAAGTACCTAGTCAACAAGCCATTGTTGGGGGGGAGAATCTATCGATGGTTATTGTTATTCCATGAATTTGACTTCGAAGTAATCATCAAACTAGGAAAACTAAATGTAGGCCCTGACCACCTATCACAGGTCACAAATGGAGAAGAACCCACAATATTAGAAGACAAATTTCTGGATGTACAGCTATTCTCAGTACAAATTGTTGATCACTACTTCGCAAAGATCATCCAGTATTTGAGAACAGGTATCGCACCGCAAGAGTATACCACCACACAAAAAAAGTACCTGGTAGTTCGTGCACCCGACTATCAACTGATCGTAGGACATCTATATAAAATAGGCACAGACGACATTTTACGAAGGCACATGCTTGAGAACGAACGACCGAGGATTCTATCAGAAGCCCATGAAGGATTGGCAGGAGGACAATATGCAGGGAAAGCTACCACACAGAAGGTACTTTGTGCAGGACTATGGTGGCCAATGATCCATAGGGATTCAAAAGAATATTGTCAAGCATGCAATGTTTGTCAAAGGGTAGGCAAACCCAACAGAAGGGATGAGATTTCGTTACGACTGCAAGTAACACTACGGCCATTTGATAAATGGGAAATAGACTTTGTGGGACCTATTAACCCACCATCCAAAAGAACAGGGGCAAGATACATCGTCACCATGACGGAATACCTAACAAGATGGGTGGAAGTCGCACCAGTAAAGGACTGTAGCACCAAGACCGTTGCACACTTTTTATTCGAACAAGTAATTACTAGGTTTGGGTGCCCAAGAGTTCTGATGAGTGATCAAGGCATGCATTTCATAAATAGTACCATCCGCGCGATGCTCGAAGAATTTGAAGTTCACCGCCAGAAAAGCACACCGTATCACCCACAGGCGAATGGCACAATAGAAGCCTTCAACAAAGTTCTAGAGAACGCATTAACAAAGATATGTAACGTCAAAAGAGATGAATGGGACCTCAAAGTACCAGTAGTATTATGGGAATATAGGACGACATGCAAGAAGTTTATAGGCCACACACCATTCAAACTCGTCTACGTCCAAGAAGTGATAGTACCATTGGAATTTTTAATACCCAGCTTACGTGTAGCCGCTATCACACAAATGAAAAAATGCGACACGATACAAGAAAGGTTACATCAACTGTTAGCAATGGAGGAAGATGAAATCCTAGCAGGATTCCATCAACAAGTGCAGAAGGCCAAAGACAAAGCATGGCACAATCGACACATTAAGAAGAAGACTTTCACGAAAGGAGATCTAGTATTTCTCTACGACAGCAAATCGTTTCAGCACCCAGGAAAGCTGAGAATGCATTGGCTAGGACCATACGAGGTCAAAACAGTAACAGACGGTGGAGCCGTACAGCTAAGAGATCTAGTAGGCACAGACCCCCAAGGAATGATCAACGGGAGCTGGCTGAAGTTGTGCAAGGACAGTCGACCACCCACCGCGCAGTTAAAAAAAAAAAAACACCGAAAAGCCATGAAAAAGCCACAGGACGCTCGAAACGTGAATGCAGTAAAGGCAGTAAAGGCAAGAGTAACAGTCACGCCTAAGAAAAACGAGCGGGAAACGGAAAGTCGGTAAAAGTAGGATGACAGAACAGCACAAAGCAGAATTAAGGCACGACAAGGACTCATGGAACGTCACATTAAACACGCCAACTGGAAACGGCCATAGAAGCGTAATGGAAAGTACGAAACTGTCACATATGCATTGAATCCACAGATATGGTGCATCAATCAAATCATGGAGGAAGCGTCTTCGATAAGCTTCAGGACAAGCCCATACAGCATGCGAGCACAGAAGAAACTTGTCTATTCATGAAAGAAGAACACAGAGAGAGTTACAGCATCTCGAACAAATAGAGAAAGATCACAGGCCTCTACAGACAGCAGACGCCCGACACTCACCACTATGGCACCACCAAATTTCGTTGAACCAGGCTCGACAGCTAGGCCGACCAAAGTTCAAACTAGGTCACGAGCATCGCTGGAAGAAAACGAGCAACAACAACCGGAGATCGTTGATATTGATGAGATCCCATCCCCGAAGATACCACCGATGAGCCCTACACCGATACTGGAAGAGAGTCAGCAACCACAACCAGAGGAACTGAAAGAGGATACACGAGAAAAACCGTGGGAACCTCCGAATGAAGAAGTGGAACCTCAACAGGAAGTGCTACCAGAAAGCCCCAAACCAACCATGGAAGGTAACAGCATGACACATAATCGAGGATCAAAAGGGAAATCCGACGAGCCGTAGGTACCCAGTCCTGATCAACAGACACAAGAGACCGTGGGAACTACCTCAGCTTGGCCAGAATGTCTTATAGGATAGCAAACGGGAATTCTTGGAAATTCGTACCAAGCACCACAGCAGGACGACAGAATTTTGATACCGATCTCACCTTGTAAGAAACCGGCAGCAAAAATTGTGCTACCACGTATACCGGAGGGAGTGCAAGTAGAACCACAGCTACTGGGTCATGTTGGGAAGCTCAATTATTCTAACCATGATGTCTCAGATGACACTAAGTACCCAAAACTTGCACCCAGAGTGTCCATGCAGAACATAGTGGTCAACCAACTTGGAGAAACAATAAATTAGCCGCATCAGTGGGAAATTAGACTGGACTGAACTGGAATTTTAGGACTGTTACAACTCCCACACTTTGGCAAAGGCTAGTACGCAACTGCATGCATCAAGCAGCTATTAGTATTTACACATGGAGGGGATATATGGCTAGACAGAACCATCCCCATAACAGTGGACCTTATCGCCCAGATAACAGGACTACCCAGCCGGGGTATGGATCCTGCACTGATTCTGGATGATAAATCCAAGGAAAAAGTGCTATCAGAGGAAATGAAGAATAAATACGGCACAATGAGGGGAACAAGAGGCATTATAATCATATGGATCAACAACCAAAAAACACAATTGGGTGTAAAGATCTTATCCTGTAAGTTGCTAAGGAAATGTCGTAAAGATGAAGTACTAGCAGGAGTCATCGCAGTTGCACCTCAGTGCACAGAAGGCACCTTCGTGAGATGGGTGCCTTATCTATTAAAATTATTCCAAATGGACTGCAAGGACACGCAGGAACTTGGCACTGAATTTCATTACTCATGGTTGATCACCCTTATAGCCTTCATGGGATGGCAGGAACCAGAACATGTAGTTTTTGCTACAAGACCACAGCCCGAGGGAGCGAGATATCGAATACTGAGATCAGGGCCACAGACCAGATAGAAGAGGGAAAATGGAATCATCTTTGAATCATACCTACGAGATCTGTAGGAAGCCATTAACCGGTCATGGAGAATAACACCAAAAGTTGTCACGCGATATGGGAACATCGCTAACTTCTGGGCAACAAGGCAAGCCATGTGGATACAACCAAGGCAGGATCTCGATAATCAGTGGATACCGATGCACTACTACATCACATAAGGGGATATAGACATGGTCATCAATGAATGGCCTGCTGAATGGAAGATCCCATCCATTCCCCGGGAAGTACCAGAAGGACCCGCAAAAGGAGAGGCAACACAGACAGAAACATAGGCTCCAAAAAAACCAGTGCCCAAGAAACCAAGGACGGGCCAAAACAGACCACCTCCAGCAAGCGAAGGATTGGAGCAGACAGGAACCCAGAAGGGGCAGAAAGAGACCAATGAACAGCCAAAGCAAACCAAGGGAATGCAGGAGACCGCCCCAAACCCCACCGCACAGGAGCCCGGGGGAAATAAGAGATCGGCTGAACAGGCCACAGGTGTGCACAAGAAATCAAAGGAACAACGAGTGTCACTAGACCTGACGATCACAGAGGACGATGGAGAAATGATCGCCAGAATGGTCCAGGATTTTCTGGCGGAAGACTTCGACCACGGAGCACATCACAGGGATAAGCTACAGAAAGAGCTGGCAGAAATAAGGCAGCTCCTCAAGACACTTGGAGAATCCCAGAGCACAAGTAGAAGCAGGGGCATAGATCAGTCGACAACACAAACCAACGAAAGAGTGGAGATCGAAGAACGAGAGCCAACTCTCCCAATGCCACACGCAACCGTAACGGTCCACATAAAACTGAACATGTTGCGAATGAATGAAATAGTGGTACAGACACCACTGAAATATTTGGACCACATTCAATTGGTCTTGACATGGATGTCGTCAAGGGCACTGTACAAATTACAAGTTAGCGTCGACCACAAGATGCAATCTCGAGCACATAAGAACTTAGTCGAGCTACAGAAAACAACAAAGCAGCAGGAAGTGAAAAGAGTACAGGCAGTCCAAATCAAAAACTCAGAAGGAGATGGAACAAAGGAACGAGTTGGAACGTAGAGTGGGAGAAATTTTTGGGAAACTTCCAAACACCGCGGAGGGAAACAAACTCCCAACCACAAAAAAGATCGACCAGATTGCACAGGCAATTGTGCAATACCAGAAGGAGATCGAGGATCTCCGAGAACAGCTAACACCAACGACTCCACTAGCAGTAAAGGAGAAAAGGAGGCAGGCAGCAACAGTGCAACTACAAAAGATGGAGAAACAGGTTAGCACAGCAGCTGACTTTCTCGAAAAAGTGGCACAACTTTGGACAAGACTAGAGGAAGATCCACAGGTTCAACGCTGGGACCAGGAAGAGGAAAGGATTAATGCCACGATCCAAGAACTCAAGAAAAATCAAAAGATCATACCGATCCCAGAACGCGTAAAGGGGACGCAAGAGTTGAAGAAGATGCATGCAGAAATCATCACTGCACAGACACAGAAATAAGAGCGGTAGGCTCAAATAGAACCATTACAGGAACGGGTAGCAGAAGTACTCACACAGGCAGAAGCGGATAGAGAACAAATGGCGTAGACCCAGGCATAATGTGTAGGACTACTGAGTGACGAAGTGGTCATTCAAGTTGTCGAAACCATTAAGGAGAATACCACGCAGGCACTGACAACAGCAATAGAGCTAAGGGAAAAGTTCCAGATGATCACTGAAGAGATCGACACAACTCAGAAAGATTAGGTGACTCGGGACGAGTCACATGTCAGTGTTGGGGGCCTGTTGGTAGCAGGACAAAATGGGAAAGAAGGCGTGCATGAAGAAGAATGGTAGCAGGCCGAAATGGGAAAGAAAGTGTGCACGAAGAAGAACGACAGTTGGAAGAGAAATCGTGGGAAGGAAAGAGTGCAGGAGGAAAGCAACAACCAGCAAGAAGCACAACACATGCGCATGCAAGAAGGAGGTGACAGCTGGAAGGAAGCAGTGAACGCATGCGGAGAAGGAAGACCTAACCACAGAAGAGTTAGGGTTTTTGGTAAGAGTTTTTGTGAAAACGGCTAAAGAGACTGATAGATATAAATATAGGAAAGAAGGTATCAAAGAGAGGTTGGTTCAAGGGTTCAAGGGTTCAAGAGTTTGAGAGTTCGAGAGTTCAGAGATTCAGAAGTTCAGAGATTTTGCGAAGGTTGAGATTCTATTTTAGGTAATAATTTGATAAGAGAGTACTTGTAACGAGAGAGCTAAGCGGGAGGTAGATCTCGAGGATCAGATCGCAGGCCGAGGAGCCTGGTGCGATCTAGTTCGCCTCACAGAGATCTTGTCGATCTGAGAAGAATTGTAAGCACGAGGCACGAGAATTGCAGAACGATCATAATAAGAGATCCAAGTGACAAATCTTTGTGGACGTAGCCCCGGGAGGGGGTGAACCACGATAATACATGTGTAATATGATGAATGCATGCATCTCTCTATTTATTGTTGTTAGTTAAATACTATATGCGATGAATGAATAAGTTATTATACTGTTTAGTTCATTTATGTTGCATTGTTTAATTTCGAAGGTCAGATAACAGTAATTTGTAATACAGTTAATAAGTAGTGGCTCAGAACGCAGACCCTATATCTCCTACTCAATCCTAGGTTGTAAACACCTGAGTCTTACAGCCACCCATAAAAGCTATCTCGAATGAGACTGCGCAGTACATTATGTGTGTTGTGTTGCCTTATGGTTCACCGAAAGGGCCGATAGTTTTAGGCTTTGTTGGTACCCTGAAAGATAGGAACACCGAGTCAGTAGTGCGGAGTTGTTCGGTAGGTTAAAGAACCAACACACAAGGAACCTAGACGACAGTTTACCAAATGTACATTTATTCTTAGTTCAAATGGTAGATGACCACTTTGCAGAAATTGTCCAATATTTGAGGACATGAGTGGCTACATCCGACATGACAGTAGTGAAGAAGAAGCAACTAATGGTTAAAGCATCAGATTATCAGTTGATCGTAGGAAACTTATATAAGTTAGGTTTAGATGGGATACTGTGACGATGTGTGCTAGAACATGAAAGAACAATGATCCTAGCATAGGCACATGATGGAATTGCAAGAGATGATTATGCATGAAAGGAAACAATACAAAAGATCTTTCACACAGGGCTATGGTGGCCCACCCTCCACAAGGACACTAAGGAATATTTTCAAAGCTGTGACATTTGCCAAAGAGTAGGAAGTTTGTCGTGAAGGGATGAGATGACTTTGAATCCGCAAGTCAACTTGCAGGCATTTGACAAATGGACAGTGGATTTTATCGAACCAATTAACCCACCAACGAGGAGAACATTATCCATGTATATAATTACTGCGACAAATTACTTGAAAAGATGGGCAGAGACAAAACTCGTTACATATTGTAGCGTAGAGATAGTTATGTGGTTCTTATTCGAGAATGTAGTTATAATGTTTGGGTGTCCTGAAGTACTTATGAGCGATCGGGGGACTCACGTTTTGAACAAGGAAATTGCATCATTGACATAAGAGTTCAAGATTCAGCATCGAAAGAGCACTCCCTATCACCCTCAAGCTAATGGAATTATGGAGGCCTTTAATAAGATACTAGAGAATGCATTGACAAAGGTATGTAATGTAGAACGAGATGATTGGGATTTAAGGATACCTACAGTGCTATGGGATTATAGAACTACATGCAAGAAGTTGAGAGATCATACACCTTTTTTATTAGTGTATGGTTAGGAAGAAATCATGCCCATGGAATTTCTTGTACTGATTTTGCGCATCGTTGGAATGACAGACCTTACGAAGTCTGGCGCAATACAAGAAAGACTATCACAATTGCTAGTATTAGAGGAAGATCGATTTGTTGCAAGGTTCCATCAATAAATACTAAAGGGACGAAAAAAAGCATGGCATGATAGACACATCAAGAAGAAGAAGTTCCAAGCATGAGATTTAGTACTGCTCTATGACAATAAGTTCTTACAACACCTTGGAAAGTTCAGGATGCACTGGCTAGGACCATACATGATCATATATGTGACTAAAGCAGGTGTTGTTTAGCTAGAACGGTTGTATGGACAAGTCGTCGAAGGACTAGTGAATGGTAGTTGGTTGAAATTATACAGGGAAGGTCGTCCTTCCACACACTAGGCGAATTGCGCATGCCAACTTGTATCATAGTGTACTATAGAAAGAAAAGACAAAAAAAGAAAGAAAAACAAGAAAATAGTTCAGGGAAGAAGTCAAAAGTCGAAGAGTCCAAGTAGTTAAGATTAACAGGTAAAAATGAAAAGCAGGAAAATGTTGTAGAAGAGAAAGAAATGGACAAAAGCGCACACAGAAGAAGAGAGAAGAGATTGTGTATATGACAGTTAAGAGTAGTTAAGACGATCCATGATGGGATGTGTAATAAAGAGCTACCATGACGACGAAGTAGTGGCATCGCCTGACAATAAATGCAGATTGGCCATAATATTTTGATAGGTTGTAGAATCGAATGGATAATTCACCAAATATACGGAGTTGATGGAGCATTAAGGCAGGTAATGAATGCAAAGCACTAGTGGATTAGATAGAAAGTTTAGGCGCGAAGGGAAGCTAACAACTGACGATGAAGTATAAAAGAAAGCATAGGGTCAATGAGGGAAGGTTATTGTTAGTTAGAGTTTGCATATAGAGCCGAAGTTTCAAAGTCGAAGTTACAGAGCCTAAGTTTCAGAGCTGAGTTACAGAGCTAGTTGGACATAGAGACCAGTTGCATAGGACGATGGCACCACCTAAGGCAGCAACGACTTCAACATCAGTACCGAAAAAACAACGCGGTAAACCTGCAACAATGCCTATAGTTGAAGAGACACAGGAGGCATCGTCCTCAGTGTCAATATTCCCCAAGGATTATATCCCACAAAGAAAGCCATCTGCAAAACATGTCAATTTACAGAAGGACACAAAGTACCCACTCGTGGAGCCACCGATCCTAGAGGGACTGATTGTGGAAGGGAACATGTTAGGTCTGATACCCAGTTTAAAGTATGTCAACCACGACATCATAGATGAGAAAAAAATTCCAGAGTTAGTGCCCAACAAGTTTTTGAAGAAGCAAATTAGTTATGAAACACGAATGATAGTCATAGAGCCACATATTTGGGCTACGAGATTGTAGAAGGCATGAATTATGAACCTCTTCGATATACCACACTTTGGAAGGAGCTAAGAGATTAATGCATGCATCAAAAATGTTGTTGAGTTGCATGCACAAGGGATACATGTGGCTCGACATGCCAATTTCCATCGATACAGACCTAATCGTGCGCATCACCCGATTATCGTCGCAGGGGGACGACCCCTCTTTGTTGTTTTTCAACAAGAAGAATGAGAAAGCTCTAGCTGAGAGCATGAAGGAGAAGTTCCATGCATTCTATGGATGGCGCGGTTTCGACGTCGCAAGCATAAGCGACCTAACAGTAAGTTTTGTGATGCAACCCTTAGCTTGTAAATGGTTGAGGAAGTGTAGAAAAGATCAAGACCCGGCAGTTGTCATAGTGGCAGCAGAAAGATGCTTCAAGGGTGTCCAGATGGACTGGGTGACGTTCTTATTAAACCAATTTTTTATTGATTGTGAGGAAGCACTTGATAAAGGGACTGAGTTCCACTGTGCCTAGTTACTAATTGTAATAGCRCTATCAGCTTGGAGGGAGGCAGATGACACATAGTTTTTGGGAGTCTAGGAGAAGCCATGTCTAACTGCGCACTATCAGAACCTATGGTATACTATGCGCAAGGTGCAACAGATGGACAACAATGTTTCATTTTATATTTACAAGGAAACTATTAGGGAAAACATCGAGAGGGCATCGTGCATACCACCACAAGTGGTCGAGGCATATAAGGCAGGGAGTCACCACATGTATGTATAAGCAAAGAAGGACCCAGATCAACAATGGCTACCAACACAATACATATTAACGAAGGACGAGATGGGCCATATTATGGTCGATCGGGATGACGAGTGGAAGATCCCACCAGCAAAAATAGAGCCATCAAAGAAGCAAAACCCATAAATATAAGAGATCAATGATGATGATGATGATGATGAAGGAGACGCACAAGAAAGAAGGAAGGGCCTAGAGGAAACAACCCAACAAATAGCACAACGCATAGACGAGAAGCGCAAAGAACCAGAGATAGGAAGATTCGTGCCACAACAGACAAAGCACAAAGCCATCAAGGAAGTGGCTATCCAAGCTTTGGCAGAGGAATATTTGGAGAAGATAGGCGATCAAGTGAAAGAATTCATAGATGATGTGTTTCGGCACACAACACAACAACAACAACAACAAATGCACCAACGGATGCTGACGCAGATGGTTGAGTTGTGCCAACTACTAGAAGCGGAAAAAATTGTGCTAGGGCAACATACATAGGAGGAACTGGCAACAAGTACTATAAAGACTAGGGAGTCAGAGCCAACAATCTCTCAGTTGTTAGCAACCGCAGGTGAATTGATCAAGTTAGCGACAGGGGCGGTAGAGTTCCCCGCGACAAAGATGTAGGAACATGCATGGGCACTAGGTCACATTGACTTAGTGCTATCACAACTGCCAATAAATGTATTGGAGGAATTACAGATGAGCACAACGCAAGAGATGAAATCGCGGAAGAAAAGGCATCGAGCGAGTTGGTTAAGGTTACTGTCAATAACGTAGCCTTGGAGATGGAATTCAACGAGGTCAAGCAGGAGCGTGATGAGGCTGCACAGAAGGTTGAAAGGATGTAACAGAACTTTGAGAAGGTTTATCAAGAACTCCTAGAGGCTTAGACTGAGATGGAGACCCCCATTGAAGACCAAGTATCCAAGATAAGTAAAGCTAGTCATGGCTTTCGCGCATGAATAGTCGATCTAGAAGTGTGTATGACACCGAGCACTCCATCAGAAGAAAGGGAGAAAAGGGAGAAGACAATGACAACAACGGTGGAGAGCATAAAGACTCTAGAAGTAGAATGTGCTCAGCGTTATACAGAAACCATGGGCATATGGACACAACTAAGTGAAGATAAGAAACAACAAGAGATCAACCAGAAGATTCAGGTTGTGTAGGAAAAGGCACAGAAGTTCAAAGAAGTGATGGGAACATTACTGCCAACGAAGGTCGTAATGGCAATGAATGAGAACATAAAGCTATATTCATAAATGAATCAGCTAAGGGCGGAGTAGCTGGCTCGCGCACAACAGATAGAAGTACTACAGGACGAAGCATATAGAGTGACAATGGTCTTAGCAGTAACTCAAGGTATCATTAAACATGTAGTTGATGAAAGTGTTGAGAAGATGCAGGCTCAGATCACTACTGAAACAATTGACCAAATTTTGCAGAAGGAAATAGAGGTAAAGGAGAAGGTCGTGACAACAAAGGAAATATTTGAAGAATTCATGGCACACTGGAAGAAGGCCTGAGTGGCTCGAGACGAGCCACGGGTGAGTGTTGGGGGCCTGTTGGATAAGCATTTTGGTTAAGTTTTGGGATCTGCACTGGAAGAAGTCAAAGAATAAAAGATAGTTAGAAGATGGACTAGAGCGTGCGACGGGAGCGGACTTTGAGGAGTCAAAGCGTGCGATAGGAGGAAGCGCGATGGAGTGGCGCGCAAAAGGCGAAAAATAGTTAGGATTTTTGGACATTTTGTCCACATTGTAACGAGCTTAGCCCTATTTTGATGTATAAATATGTAAAGGGTTTTTGGATTTCGAGGTTCCGAGGTTTCGAGCGTTCGAGTAGTGGATGAATGAGGAGCGAGTTGAGTTTTTGGCTAAGTGTTTGGATGTTATCACTGAGGAGTGAGGCTCGAACTACAGCAGAACGACTAGGCAGGTTTAGGTAATGTTATTGTTGCATCTTTTGTAGCGGAGTGCACAACAGTAAGAAGATTATCAATGACTAATATAAGAAGTCAATCGTTGTGGAAGTAGCCCATGTTGGGTGAACCACGTTAAACCCTTGTGTTGTGAAGTGTTGTTTTTGCATGTTATGATGTTTATTGTTACTGTGCAATGATGATAAATGCTTAAGTATGTTGAATGTGTTATTCATATATGATGTTATAATGTCGCACACTAAAGTAACTGGTAGATGAACCTATGTCAAGTCAAGTAATGTTGCATATAGGGTATGTCGCATGATAAGTAATTGTTAACTAATGGAAATTGCGCACATGAGAAGATGGTTAGAAAAGACATGTTGAATGCCTCACTTCCCCTCATCACTGTAAAACCTTGGTTCATGCAGCCCCTCTAGATTCCTCGAGTGAGACTTCACTTGCTCTGCAGGTGATACCAAAAGGGTCTGTGTCTAAGGGTTTTGTTGGTATATTGATGATAAACCCGGGTCTACTCACTACACGCCAACACCACACCTTAATCGATTGAACTAGCAAGAATTGACCTCACGATTATCATCTTAGTATTCCTTTTACATTGGAATTGTCAAACTGTTTTACTTTTTGGATTTATTTTAGTGGGTTGCTCCATCAAATAATGGGAAGCATTGAAACACTTTTAAGATTTTAGAGATAGATACTCATTAGATTGAATAATGGTGAGATAACAAATTTACAATTTGTATATCAATTTTAGAAAAAAAAAAAGTTGGGATTTGTGATATTGAAAACTAGTTATGATTGAATATTATATGATTTTTGTGTTTGTGAATATTAATGATGAATTAATATAATTTTTTGGTTTTGGAGTACAACTTAAAATTGTTTTTAATTAGTTAAGATTAGTCTTCCTTAAATGTAAAAAAATATATACCATAAAATATATATTTGTGTTTTTTATAAATTTATTTTATCAATATGTATGACTTCAAAAATCCCAAAAGTTATTGGACATGACGAAACCATAAGTAAATTATATTCTCAAGTCCTTAGTGAAACCATGATTTACAGTCCACTTGAACATAAATTATGCTCAAAATATTCAATAATTTTTTAAGGGTGTTAGCTAGTTGTTCTATGAAATGGTTTTTTTAACAAGTATCCAGTAATATAAATTTTTACGGATTACTATTTTTTGTTGTTCAAAATCTATTTCTGAATGCAAAAATAGATTTAGCATGCTGAAAAACTATCAAGGCACTCGAATTTTACAAAAATAACCACTTAAATCTAAAAATCCAATTGATTTTGAACAAATATCCCCAAAAAAACATTTCATTTCTTAGAATCTTTAACCTACTACTTTTTTAAATGATTTACCCCACGCCCCATTAAAATATTGGTGTTTCATAATAGAGGAGCAAACCCCTACTGATATGGCGAAGGCTATCCACCATGCAGCAGCCCAATAATTGGGAAGTTGCTGCATGGCGGAAGTCTTACATGATACATCCATACCATACCTACCATACGCATACCGCATACTTCACTACATTAAATGAGATCCGTCGTTGCGAATCCACAGAATCCGGTGTTAGCACTGTTATCCGCACAACTCTCGAAATTTGATAAGTTGACGTGGGCAGATCCACGTGGGACGCGGATATTAATGGTGCAGGTGATATAACCTTCTTTTTTCCATCCCGCGTCGATTTCAAATTTGATTTTTCTTTCCTTTTTCCCTCCCTCAAATTTGATTTTTCCCATTCAATGTAATATTGATGAAACAATGTCATTTGTATTTGTTTATGGACAATAATCTTTTAGTTTAAAGTATCATAATATTTATGCGTGTCACCAGAGTTTTATATGCAATTATGGTTTCTGCAGAGATTTTCGTGACTTAAATCAATTTATTATTAATGGAATAATGTCATTTTTATTTTTTTTAGTTCAAAGTATTTTTAAATACATTTCCAATTATTTATCATTAATTTTATAATGCAATTTGTTTATGTTATAATAATTTTTGGATTTCGAATAGTCAAATACAGTTGCATGTCATTTGTTTATGTTATATTTATTATTAAGTAAAATATATTTGTAATTTTGTAATTATGATATTTTTTTATTTAATTGTAATATAATATTAAGTATTTATTAATGTCATTTTTTTCATAATTTTTTTATACTTTTATTTTATAAAATTATAATTATTTTTTTATAAAATATTATATTTATAAAAATTTGAAATTTTTTTTTATTTTATAACTTTTTATTTTTAATTTTATAAAATTTTATTTTTTTTTATAAAATTTTATAATAAGAAGGGATAAAACCATTTTTTTATGATTATAAAGTTAAAAAAAAAAAATAAAGACTAAATAACATTTCATAAATCAATTAATACATGAATAATTAATTAATTAAAATTGTCCTTATAATAAATAAACAACTATGTTATTATAACTATTAAGTTTTACCACTTTTAAAAACATTTAAGATAAATTTTATTAATTAAATTATAATAAATTTTTCAGTTTTCAAAAATATTTATAATAATT
>ML857762.1:9559-26926 GCA_009831015.1 Picea engelmannii
CACCTCTCTTGATAGACATTGAGTCATTCTTTGCATCTGTAAGTTTATTTGCTAAAACGTTGAGCTCTTTGTCTTTCTTTTGACCTATTGATTAAGGCTGACGTCACACCTGTAGCAGTAATAATATAGGTGACGCAGCACCACTGTCTATATGAGCTGAATTGAAATATTTATTGCATTAATGATATAATACAAGGTTTAATCGTGAACATTGAATGCTCTTATCTCTAATGCTTTGTTGAAGAAGTGATATAAATCATTTGTCTCTTTTTAGACATCATTGATTTCGTCAATAATAGCATTGATCATTTGCTCATATATGTATTGAAGGATAGTCATTGATTTTATGAAGTACTAACCCACTGCAAGCACACACTCTAGTTTTCTTTGTCTTGTCTCGCAAACAGGTGCATCATCAGTGGATTATTCTTCTTGACTATCTCATACTTGGCTATAATCTGTGAAAGGGAACCTATCATCTTGATCCATTATCCTTAGCCCTTCTTAAACCCAAATTACATAGGGACGTCTCCCTTGGACTAGCCCTCCTAAATAGAAAGAGCCCCCCATCGAGGTGATAGTGGGTGGGGAAGCTCCTGTTACGCCGGTTTCAAAGCCTTGACTCAAGCTATCCTAACCCCTCCTACAAACCGTGCGATAACAGACACCTACTTCGGAAATTTCATGGATGAAGTCTCACCTATCAACAATCCACGACAGCAGTCCGAGATCCTAACATGTACGCAACCAACAACTTCTATCCAACAATCCGGTGAACCCGATGGAAATCAAATTTGGTCTCTATATTTCGATGGTTCCAAGTCTAAAGAAGGAGCTGGTGTAGGCTGCATCATCATCGATCCTGTAGGTAACAAAACATTATTGGCTTGTAGGCTAGAATTTGAATGTACTAACAATATTGTAGAATATGAGGCTTTACTGCAAGGTCTCAGAAAATCCTTGGACATGCACATTCAAAATCTAGTTGTATTCGGAGACTCTGAGATAGTGGTTAGACAGGTGAGAAATTCTATACACTGTCTTTCCCCGCATCTCAAATGTTACCAGCATGAGGTATGGAATTTAATGAACAAATTTTCTGCTTTTAATATAAATTCCATTCCTAGATCAAATAACGCTGAAGCAGATCTTCTAGCTAATGTTGCCTCTAAACTTCTTCCTGCAGAAGGCTTATCCCCAAACGCATTCTCCGTGGAGCTATTGTTTTGACCATCTGTTCCAGACAATATCACAAACTGGAGAGTATTTGACGATGATCAACAAATCATTAGCTTTCTACACATGGAAGAAACCTTTCAAGGCACTGTGATAGATGAACAAACACACGACGACAATTTGCACGACTTTACGGTAATACCTAATCCGAAATCTCCAGAAGCTCTATTGGACATGGTAAATTTCATACCCAAATCTGTTGTTAGACTAGAAAAGTTTTATGATTATGAAGATAAATTTAAAAAGACGGTCAATTGCAAAACCAACAGTTCCTCATTGTCTTATGAAAAAGTTGATTTAGGGACTAATGAAAATCCTCAATGTATCAACTTAGGCTTGGGATGTTCTAGACAAGAAAAAGCTGCTTTTGTCAAATTATTCAAAGAATTCAAGGATCTCTTTGCATGGACTTATGATGATCTTAAGACATTCGATCCTAATATTATACAACATGTCATCCCAATGAAACCCCAAACCTTACCCTTCCAACAGAAACTGAGGAAAATGCATCCTAAACTAGAACCGACCGTACAAAAAGAATTGAATAAAATCCTAAGTGCTAAAATAATTTTTCTTGTTAGACACACTCAATGGGTATCCAACCTCGTCCCAGTGCGGATGAAAAATGGAGAAATTCGACTTTGTGTCGATTTCTGGAACCTCAACAAAGCGTCTGATAAAGATAATTATCCCGTCCCTCCCATGGAACAGATTTTTCAACAAGTATCTGGTTCTGAGAGACTATCCTTACTAGATGGTTTCTCTGGTTATAACCAAGTCTTGATGTCTCCATCAGACCAATTAAAAACTACCTTCCGTACACTGTGGGGCACTTATGCTTATCGCAAAATGCCCTTTGGATTGATTAATGCTGGTGCTACCTTTCAAAGAGCAATGGACATTGCTTTTAGAGGCTTAATCAATCACTCCGTAGTAGTCTACTTAGATGATGTGACTGTTTATTCCAAAAACAAAGACGATCATCTAACTCACTTACGAACCGTTCTGCTACGATGTCGTAAATACGACATCTCCTTAAATCCCAAGAAGTCCATCTTCGCAATAGAACAAGGTAAATTACTAGGATTCATTGTGTCTAGTGATGGAATGATTATTGACCCCGAGAGGACCCAAGTCATCGCTAAACTTCCTCCACCTACCTCCAAAAAATCCATGCAATCCTTCCTAGGCCAGATCAATTTCGTGAGAAGATTTGTCCCCAGTTTCTCCGAAATGGTCAGGCCTCTCCAGAACCTGATTAAGAAGGACACCCAATATCACTGGGGATCCATGGAAAACCAAGCTTTCAATGCTATAAAGAAGGCCATAATAGACGCTCCGTCTCTCATGAGCCCTGATTTCTCTCAAGACTTTACACTCTATACTTTTGCCTCTGATCGTTCCTACGCCGCGGTCCTGACTCAGAAGAATGCCGAGAACAACGAAGTACCCATCGCCTTTATGAGCTCTGCTTTCAAAGGTGTCGAACTTAACTACCCAGCAGTCGATCGGCAAGCCTACGTTGTCTTCAAGGCAGTTAATCATTTCCAGTCTTATCTTTTGAAGTCAAGGATGAAAGTCATTGTCCCTTACCCTGCCGTTAGGAATTTGTTAGTACAAAAGGAGTTAGGAGAGAAGTCCATCTTCGCAGTAGAACAGGGTAAATTACTAGGATTCATTGTGTCTAGTGATGGAATGATTATTGACCCCGAGAGGACCCAAGTCATCGCTAAACTTCCTCCACCTACCTCCAAAAAATCCATGCAGTCCTTCCTAGGCCAGATCAATTTCGTGAGAAGATTTGTCCCCAGTTTCTCCGAAATGGTCAGGCCTCTCCAGAACCTAATTAAGAAGGACACCCAATATCACTGGGGATCCACAGAAAACCAAGATTTCAATGCTATAAAGAAGGCCATAATAGACGCTCTGTCTCTCATGAGCCCTGATTTCTCTCAAGACTTTACACTCTATACTTTTGCCTCTGATCGTTCCTACGCTGCGGTCCTGACTCAGAAGAATGCCGAGAACAACGAAGTACCCATCGCCTTTATGAGCTTTGCTTTCAAAGGTGCCGAACTTAACTACCCAGCAGTCGATCGGCAAGCCTACACTGTCTTCAAGGCAGTTAAGCATTTCCGGTCTTATCTTTTGAAGTCAAGGACGAAAGTCATTGTCCCTTACCCTACCGTTAGGAATTTGTTAGTACAAAAGGAGTTAGGAGAGAAAAGAGCCAACTGGGTCACCTCCTTGCAGGAGTATGACTTAGAGATCACCCCAGCTCAGATCGTGAGAGGCCAAGGGTTGTGTAAGTTGGTAGTTAATTCAGAAACCGAACAACAAGAAGATAGTGATACCTCAGACCTAGAACAACACGATCAGAATATGATTTGTTGCGCACAGAACCTCGTGAGTCCTTGGTACGACGATATTAGACACTGTCTTGAACATGGATCAACACCCCGTCACCTTGACCCAGCCAAAAGAAGAGCGTTGAGACTAAGGTCTGCCTCCTTTCATCTAGTTAATGGTATACTATTTCGTCAGAATTTTGACGGCGTACTGATGCGTTGTCTTGAAAAGGAAGAAGCAGAAAGAGTCTTGCTTGAGTTGCATGCAAGAGAAGCTGGTGGTCACTTCGGTGGTGACACCACTGCTCATAAGGTTTTAAGAGCCGGTTATTACTGGCCAACGCTTTTTAGAGACACCCATGCCTTGTGCCGTAAATGTATCATTTGTCAGAAAGCATTAGGGCGGTTGCAAAAACCAGCCTTCCCCTTGCAACCCGTCACAGTCGTTTCTCCTTTCCAGCAATGGGGCCTTGATATCATTGGTCCTATTAACCCTCCATCCTCACAACAACACAAGTATATTGTGACAGCCACTGATTACTTTACTCGATGGACTAAAGCCGCCGCACTAAGAACTGTTAACACAAGTCAGGTAATCGCTTTTCTAAACTCGAATATCATCACTCGTTTTGGTATCCCTGATTGTCTAGTCTTTGATAACGCTTCATATTTCTCTTCTCTTGAGATGAGTGAGTTCGCCTTAGACAAAGGAATAAAGCTGAAGTATTCTGCTAGTTACTACCCCCAAGGTAACGACTTAGCAGAATCAACTAACAAGAACTTGATCAAAATTATCAAGAGAACCGTGGCTGAAAATCACAAGAACTGGCACAACGCACTGCTTAATGCGCTGTGGGATGATAGAGTTACACCCAAAGCCGCTATAGGTAATTCCCCCTTTTTTCTCATTTATGGCAGAGAAGCCATTTTTCCACCTCATATTCTTCTTCCTTCACTTCAATTGTCACAAAAAGTTCAAGAAGAAGATTGTCCCCCTTTAGAAAGCCGTATTAACGCTTTGATGAAGTTAGAAGAAGTAAGAACCCAAGCTAAGCGTAAACTATACCAACATCAACAACTGATTAAAAGATGGTTCGATTCTAACTCTGCTTCTGATAGGAATTTTGAAGAAGGCGATCTCGTCTTAAAGTGGGATAAACCACACGAAGGGAAGGGTGAACATACCAAGTTTCAAAATTTGTTGCTTGGGCCATTTTTGATTGCTGAAAAGTTGGGTCCTAGTTCCTTTCGATTACAGAATCTTGAAGGGCAGCTTGACACCTACCCGATGAATGGCCAAGCTCTGAAAAGATACTTTGCTTGATTTCTACCCTTGTATATTATGTAAATATTTCTTTTGTTTGCATTCTTTTCGTTTGTTTCTTGTTTTGATTTTGATTTGATTGAATCAGTTTTGTGTGTTTTATGAAACGTATGCATGCCTGAACACTGAGCCATTCAAACAAAGACCATGGGAAAATCTCTTCACTGAAATAACTTTTGAAAGACTGTGCGAACATCAGTGACATATTTCTAAAAATAATATTCATGATTGGAAAATTTTGTTTGAAAGAAGTTTACTAATTTCAATCTCTAAGTGAAGTTTGTCATGATCATTTTTATCTTTTTACGCTGTCCCTTTTCCGTAAAGGAATGACTCAAAAGGATGTCTCCCCGTCATAGCAAGTTGTTTTAGAAATAAAACATTTTTGGAGCTGAATAAAGGACAGTACTAAAAAATTCTGACGAGGTCTAAAAAATATGATAAGCTATCAAGATTTTTCAGCGTCACCCCGCTCAGCTATCCACAAAAACAAAATAAAAATAAGAGCCGCGGGAAGTGTTTGTAAACCCGCCGGGATACTGAATAGGTCTACTGGCAGCGGGTAAATGCAAGCATGGCGCCAAGACAACTTCGTCGGGGTACTGAACAGGCCTACTGGCAGTGAAGCAATGTCGGGTAAATGAAAATCTGTAAAAAATTATAAGAAACCTCTTAAAATGTCCTTTATTCTGATCTAGAACTTCTTGACAGGATACAGACGTCCGAGTGGGTTAAATGGAAACCCTGTCGAGGCTATGGACGCGTGCTGGTAGCAGTGGCCATGCCAACAGTATTGAATATTTTGTCATTAACATTGTGGCCTGCTGATCTTAAGACTGTTATTAGTTTGATTCTTTTAAAACATCGCTGGAAAAAATAGTAAATGATGATGTTTGTATGGTTTTCTGGTTGTTGTTTTTGAGTTGAATTTTTCTTTTATGTCCTAATCTGAATTTGTTTCTTTCGACAAAGATAACTGCTTCTCCCAGTGTGTCGCCATTGTTGGCAGCCGATTCAATTTTTTCAATTTCCCTTAAAGCTGCCTACACCTATGTCTCTTGAACTTCAAATTTCTGTCGCATCTTGCAAACAGAAAACATTTTTTATTTCATGCGACATTTGCAATTGGTTTCGATTTATTTTTTCACTACTGAAAGCGTGAAAACTCCTCCATCGTTATGTGGATTGTCATGATCTGCTCATTGATATGCTGATTGGTACTTACCTTTGGTTTATTTTCAAAACTATGTTCATTTGCCTATTATCGCTCTGATCGCGTAACTTGACTTTGATTTAATTGATAAGGCTTTGAGCATGCAAACTTATGATTTATACTTGATTATATAAGGGTCATGGTGGATTAAAGGTTTTTATATAATGTGATCCTTATGATTTTAAAGCTTTTGGATTAATCGATTTTGTCTATTGTCACCTTGTTTTGAAAAACATTGATCACAACATTGGATTATGTAACAAGCGCATGAGTTTTATTTCATGTTGAATGACAATGTTTGAGATTTTACATAGGCGCTTTGATTAAACTTTTGGATTTTTGCAATGACATTAGTTTGAATTATTACAGGCGCATATTTAAACTATGGGTTTGTTTTTACGTTGAAYGATCGTGGTTTCAAACTATACATTGGCACATTGATATAATTGTCCACCRTTTAAACCTTGGGTTGGCCGAATAATGTTAATGTTGGTTATGATTGATTGAACAGGGATGGTACTGTGCCATTAATGTTTTGCATGGCGGTGATAATCCAACCACCCTCGCATGCATACATTGATTCTTTCCCCTTTGCGCGCTTGCAGCTGTTAGCCATAACGATTTCTGCCCCTGTGTATTGTATTGTTCAAACCCTACCATGCACACAAGCCATGGCTCCAGTCGTAAGGGCCGAGCCCAACGGTTGCCAAGCATTGCTTATGTTCGATGGCGCTTATAGCGACCTGGAGGAATTCGGATGGCTCCCGTTCATACGAAGATTCGATGGTTATAACCCTAACATGGTTCGGCAATTTGCGTTAACATTCGATGGCTATCGAGCCAAGATTGGGGATGTGCAGCTGGAAATTAATGAGCAATTTCTTAGTTTGGCTACCAGTTTGCCTGCTACTGGACAAAAGTGGTCAAAAAATTGCAAGGTGAAAGATGTCCCGTGGACATTGTTTTTTCAGTCTCGGATGGTGAATTCCTGTGACAAAGGATTGCCCACAAATATGCTAAAACAACACTGGCATGACCTGCTAATGATAATCAAGCAGTTCATTACTTGCGAGGGTAGGTATGGGTTCGTTTTCTTGTTTCACCTTCGTCTATTGATGGTTTTTATAGGCTACGAGCTTAATATGCCTCACTACCTGCATATGAGTTTGTTTAACATGGATAAAAGGTACAAACGCAACCAGGCCGATACCAGCCTCTTCCATTATGGGTTAATTAAAATGCTTATGGTTTATGAGTTGGGGTTACGTCGTGACTGTTGGAGAGATTTCCTCAGTCGTAATGACTTTGAAGACTCAATCCCACCACAAGTTGATAAACCTATGGTAACCGAAGGCAAGTCGGTACCACCTGTGCCTTATAGTGCTCTCTTACCCAAACCCCTACTCGATTCACCTATGGACCTACCCAATTCTGTGACCCAGCGTGTGGAAATTCCTAAACCCGTAGCCAAAAAGCCTAAAGCTAAAAYTGGTGTAAACTCTAAAGGCAAGAAAAAYRCCYGGTTAATCTCTCGCATGGCAAGAAATAAACCGAGACCCCCTWCCAACCCGGAACCTATCGTGGTCAGTGAAGATTMTGATTCADAGATTGAACGTTTCCTTGCAAATGAGTATCCCTACTCARAAGGTCTGAGTGACAAACCCTCATACGACTTTGTCAAAAACCTACCACCTTGTTTGCGGGATGACCCCAATTTTCYAGGCATTGAAATGCCTCGTGGAAYCCTCRGTGACTCGTTGAAACCCTCTCCTKCTCAACCAGCTGCTCCGCCATGYGATCAGTGTGGCTTATGGTTGGAAAGATACTACCTAGATGTGCCGATGTTGCAATCCAGAATTCATGCTCTGGAGGATCAAGTGGCAAAACTCACCGGTCACAATGCGAAGGTGAAACCCACTGACAAGAGACAACGAACAACAGGTTCAATTCTATTCAAGAACGTCGAGTCGGCTACAACAATTGTCAATTTGAAATTGGCATAGCTCGAGCAACCTCGCTGGTATAACTGTCCCCTGTTTATATGTGACACATTCATAAGCTCTGTTTACAGCGTGTATTGGTGATGACTCATAAGCATGCATTGCTGTATATAATTTCGTTTTGATAAATCGAATTTCGTTATCGTTTTAGTTTTGATTTGATCCTATTAATCATAATGTGGATTTGATTGTTTTAAATTGGTTGCAATTGAATGTTCTGTTGCATCTATTATAGACACAAACTGTTTTGCATTTCAAATTTTGAAACACGATCTATGTTTTGATCCGAATTTGTTATGATGCACATAATGGGTAAACGATGGTTATCTGTTACAATCTCATTTACATATGACTTTGACCAGCTCGGATGCAGTTTGGATTATGTTTAAAAAGGGTTTTGTTTTATATTTACACAAATCATGAATTGATACAAATCGTAACAGTTATGCAAGTCCCAGCCAGTTAATTTGTTGTGGCCCGTCGACCCTGTTCTCTTTTGAATGGAAATGGCAATGGATATTCGGTTATGAATGGATTTGTAAAACGGAAATGATCATACCTAGGATGACGAGTTGTTCTATATTTGATTCAAACTCGATTTTATCTGATTGCTACCCAGCTTATGGTTATCAATGCTGATTGAATTTTGACTGTGTAACACCCAACAATCTAAATCTATGGCAAAGATGGTTAATGCTGTTATGCGCTTTTCATTTTGACTGTATCGTAACAGCCTTTCCATATTGGTGTTTGATTGAAATGACATGAACTTTATGTATATTGTTACAGCTGTAACAAATCTATTTCGTGTTCAATTGTATCGATTATAATTATGTTGTGGCATATCATATCTTATATGATTACGATTCCATTCGATTATGGTTGTATTGATTACGATTACATCGTATCATTATACGATTTGATTCACTGCTTAATTTTGTTTGATACGAAACAGGCCTGTCAAGATTTGACCATGTTTTATGGTAATTGAAAACAGAGCATTCTTTACTCTGTTTTGATTGCATTTATTTTGATTTTGTTTAATTTGAATGATAGTTTCACTTGAGTCATTGGTAATTCATTTTTTGATGATTAATAAAAGATGATTAGATTTGATTTCATTTGATTGCTATCTGGTCTTGTATGCTATTCTTGACTAGCTACAGAATCAGAAGATTCTGTAGCTAAGTCTGTGGAATAATTTTTTTATTGTTTTCTGAATGAAATATCTTTCTAATTGGATATTTGTGTTCTATTGCAGGTAAATTTGAATTGGCAGTAGATATGATGAGCAGTTAGGGGATGTTTCAAAGATTTCACTTGCATTTTATTTTCTTAGTTTAGAAGATTTTGGGGATTTTTCCCAGATTATGTAATACATTTTGATATTATCCACAAGGAAGTTTTACTTTGTGAAGAGACTTATAAATACTTATGATTTTTGTAATAATCATCATCCTCATTCGTGGGAGAACAAGGATATGGAGTTCTGATACAGACTGGAGCATAATTGATGTTTTGTCACAGCTTTAGCTTTTCAATATATCAACATTTTGTTTCATGTTTTGTATATTACTTTGTTTATAGTTTATGACTACTTTAGCTATCTAAATCAAATGCAAATGATATAATTTTATTACTGTTATCCATATCTTGTCTCTTCTAAATAGATAAAAGACATAACGATTGTTAATCCAGTTTGTGAATGACAGGTTTATCTTCTGCATAAATTGAATTGTTATATATAAGTCCTTGCATAACAGGTTTCCCTTATTGCAGGAATTTATAATCATAAGATTGTTATGATTTTCTTTTATGTCTTGTTTGTCCTGTAAAACACTTCAAAGAAGCAGCACAGCCAATCGTTTACGAGAAGCTTATGAACTAACCGGTGCGAATTTCTTCCTCCGACCAGCTTAGAAGTCATCATACACGGGGCAGACTTGGAGCGTTTCCAGGTCAACTAGTTTACTGTTTTCATTAAGTAGTATATGTTTAATTAGATTTATATTAGATTGTTTAATTTCAGTAAATATATTAGATTGTTTAATTTCAGTAATGTTTATTTCTTTTTCATAAAATATAAAAATCAAAAAGATTCTTGGCTGTCTTAGGGCAGAAAATACATGAGTTTTGCAGGTTTTAATTAAATCTGTAGATTGTTTATAATATGTATTTGTGAATAAGTAATATTGCAGCTGATAATTAGATAGTTGATTTGAGTTATTACAATAGTAATTAGTGGATTGTATATAATAGTCAGAATAGTTGTATTTAGTTTTAGTTTAATTAGTAGTTTGTTTTATTTAGATTAGTGAGCTAGTTTTATAAGTTTTAGTTAGTTTAGTTTCTTTCATTTAGTTCAGTTTGTTTTATTTGTTTTGTTTAGATTACTTAGCTCAGATCAATTCTCTCTTTGGTTTTCTTAAAAGACCTTAGAGCGGCCAATGGAGCCGTTAAACTCGTCAGGGTGGTCCATTCCAAACGACTTGGGTTATTTAGACAACCCCGGACCGGTTCCACTCTCCCAGTTGACGGACGGTCAATTTCGCCCATCAACACCACTCCTACCGGTAAAACTTCTGAGGTGAACGTCGTTCAATCTACCCCGACCGGTAAAAATAAATCTAAAAAGGGGAGAGGCAAGAATAAGGAGAGAAAAAATAATAATCAAACAGAGCAGCCTAAAAATACCCCTGTTGAAGATCGGGATAAGCGCAAACCCCGCTACCCTTGCCTTATCTGTGGTGACGATCACTACACGAAGGATTTTCCACGACGTGCTGAGGTCACTAAGTTCCTTCAAGGAGCGTCCAAACCCTCTACCCCGACAGCCTTGTCCCAACCCTTCCCGTCTCAACAATAGGCTCAGTTGGTCATTCATGACCAACCATCTACTTCTACCACATCATATGTTTTGATGTGTACTAGTGATTCTAAGAAAAACAACGTTGCACTCACGACTAGAGCCAAAGGTTATACTCCATCTAAGGAGAAGGTTGACGATTTACCTCCTGCTTTGGTACAACCCTCTCCACCAACTCCACCTACAAACGGTCCTCTTCATCTCGAACGACCGAGCCTTGATACAGTCTTGTGACCCCCTAAGGGTGTTGTTGGGAAATCAACTTTCAATCCTCATGCTCGTGCGGCCCAGAATTACAGTATTATGGAAGATCTGGCCCAGGCACCTTCAAGGATGTCAGCCCTTGAAGTCCTTCAGTCTTGTCCTGCACAACGGAAGGCACTGTTGAAAGCTATAGGTGGAATTGATGCGACTGATACGAATTTAATAGTCTTTGACTTGGAAGATCACATTCCAAGGTTACCACCTCAACTCACGTTTCAAATTCAAGTTGTTGTCTCTGACAAGAACATTTGTCGAACTGTTATCAATGAGGGTGCCTCTACGTGTGTAATGTCTTTTTCTTGTTGGAAAGCCATTGGCTCTCCTCCTTTAAATGAATCACAAAATACTCTGAAAGCCTTCAATGGCTCTAGTTTTAAGACTTACGGTGTTCTTTCATCATTGCTTGTTACACTAGAAGGTAAGATGGTTCAAGTTGAAGTGGAAGTCTTTGACGCTCCCCTGGATTATAATCTTTTACTTGGTCGTAGCTGGATTGATTCTATGCGCGCCGTTGTGTCAACACTTTTCCGTGTAGTGCGTTTTCCTCATCAAGGAAAGGTTTTTACCATTGACCAACTTGCCTTCTTCAATTCCAATACTCATACTGGCAACGTGTCGTTTATTGCTAAAACCCCGCCGGGTTATGAGCATGTCAGTGTAGGCCTTTTAAAGGACTCCTCGTTAATGGGTACTTTCCCCATTCCTCCGCCCGATGTTCCACGCCCGTCCGTTGCTTCTACCAATATGATCTCCACTGTACCTCACGACCTTCCTGCGTCACATGACCCTTGGATCGTCTCTGACCCTGGAGATCACACTCGTTTTGGTGACGTCATGCCGTTAAGTCCGGTTGAGTCTGCATATTAGGCCATTCAATCGGCAACACCTTCTACCTCCTCTCTTGATGAGTTGTCTCCTGATCCTTTTCGTGTTATCTTTCCCACTGACGATATGATCATGTCCATCATGGAGGACACCCCTTGGGACGATGGGCATCATCGTTCCATACTCTTTCTGGAACAACACACTCTTGAGAACTACCAACGGATTTCGCCTCCGTCGACTGTTGTTGTCATATCGACCGTTCCCGGATCTACACATGATGTGTTTGCCGAAGGGAACCTCATTAATATCTCTCCCACGATTCCCATTGACATATCCATTAAACCTGGAATAGTTGAAAATGTTCATATTGGAGCTTCGTGTTCTTTGGCTGAAATCGTCACTTATACATCTCTGTTCAAAGAATTTCGTGACATCTTTGCCTGGAGCTACGGAGAGATGATACCATTGGCATGGTTCTCATCTAAGAGGATGATGCGCACGATGAACATGTTATTTATTACTTGAGTCGAAGTCTCACATCAACAAAAATCAAGTATCAACATGTTGAAAAACTAGCCTTGGTTGTCGTTCAAGCTGTTCAACGCTGCTGGCATTATATTCTCTCAAGGAAAACTACAGTGATTTCTCATTGCAACCCTATGCAACACATTTTGACACGTCAATTGCTAGGGGGAAAATACTCCAAATGGATTGTCATACTCTAGGAGTTTGACTTGGAATTCGATCGAGCCACGTCTAAGAAATCCTTAGTTTTTGCTGAGTTAATATGCGATTTTCCTCACTCTGCAACGGAAAATGTAGCAGTAGATTCATTACTCGATAAATCTCTTTTCCTAATTAGTATTGATGATCTTTGGTATGGGGATATCATTATATATCTCCAAACTCAGACTTTCCGGCCTGCTTTGTCTAGTACTGAATGACGTCGCATCTGGTATCAAGCTCGCCAATACATTATCCTCAGGGATACTCTTTACCGTCAGGGAATTGACTCTTTTTTTCGACGTTGTCTAACGTTTGACGAAGCCGAGAAAGCTATGAATGACTGCCATTCCGAAGCATGTGTGTTGGAAATACTAAAACAACTGAGAGGGGGGGGGGTGAATCAGTTGTATGTGAGCTTAAACAATTTTATACTTATTAAACATTGTTAATCTCTCTTCATGTGGTCATCAACAATATACAACATATGGACAATAAAAGTAAAGACCATTAGTCACACATAAAGTACACAGAGACAGATTTTCATGAGGAAACCCATAAAGGGAGAAAAACTCTTCTTCTTCGAAATGATAGGCAGTCTTTTTTAGTTCTGTAAATCATTTACAATTGAGCACCAACTCAATGTGAGGCTGCTACCTCTATTTTACAAGCTGCAACTTGTTTGAGAGCACCAACTCTCTGGTTTCTCTAGCACCCACTAGAAGGAAGCACCAACTCCCTGAATACTCCAGCATCAACTGGATGGAAGCACCAACTTCCTGAATGTTCCAGCACCAACTAGATGGAAGCACCAACTTCCAGTTACACAGGCTCCAACCTGTATATCAGAGAACACTTGTTCTCCCTAGCACCACCCTGCCACCCTTGTTTGTCTGGCTACAACTAGATGGAAGTTACAACTTCCTGTGTTCAAGCCCCCACTTGAACTTCTGAGGACAACAGTCCTCCCAAGCACCTCCCAACCTCCCTAGATATAATAAATAATGAATACACAGACAACTACTAAGATAAATCAAATCTTACCAATCTTTCTCTGTATCTGATCTTCAACAAACTGTTCTGCAATTCTTTTCTTCTTTTGTTTGTTTAGCATGTCTTCTCTGCATCACCTTTTCTGTCATTCTGCTCTGCTTCTGTTCTATCTGTCATTATGCTCTGCTTCTGTTCTGCATTTCATTCCGCTCTGCTTCTATTCTGCATTTCATCTCACTCTGCACATTTTCTTCATTTCTTGCTATTCCTCTGCTCATTTTCTTTTTCTTACTGTTTACTCATTTTTCTTTCAGAACGACCAACCCTAAATTCAGTCTCGCTCATTTTCTTTTATACACGCTTCCTTGAAGATTCCACTTCCCCTTCCAATAGGTAATACAAGGACATCTATCTTGGCTACTTAAACGCTAACCGATTTGTCATTATCAGTCTGTTTCTCTTAACTGATTCATAACTGAAGCGTTAATGTGTGAGGAAGAACAACAACCCTCCGATCACTTTCAAACCTTATCTGCACCGTTAGATAATCTTTATAATTCTTTCCTTTTAAACCGGGTTTCGGGGTTTCAGACTTTACGCCGTTGAGAGTCACTGTCCTCTCAAATCCCTGATTTCCGATGAGCCCTTTTCTCCATGCGCTGGCCCTCCGGGTCCACATGACCATTACTCCATGACCACAATCTTACCCCATCGGGGCTACGGGGTCTGTGATGCCTCCATGCATACAACCACGGGATTCCCGATCGTCCAAATACCGACGCTCCGTTACGCTGACAGCTGGCCTCCACTATGCCTTCGTCCTCCTGCTCTGCTGTGCTGATAGCTGGCCCCCACTCATCGGGGTTTCGCGGATCGTGATTCTGACTTGCACAAAACTCTTGTCAACAGGATCCCCAATTTACCGATGAACAAAATGTCGACGGTGCCTTGATCTTTGACACTTGTCCCTTAGTTGGACGGTCCCGATCCCTTCAGGATTTCGAGACTTTCGATGTCAAGTGACTTTGTCATTTCAAAGTCCCGATCACCGATGCCTCTGCTGACATCACAGGTGGTTTGACACGTGTTAGATCTTGCCACATGTCACTCTGATTCATGACTTACATGTGCCTGAAGTGTTGAATCTGCCTGACACCTGTCATTCCATGGTTGTGCCACGTGTCCCTAGCTAACGTGGTCTGCTGTCATGAGTTGGATCAACGGTTCAGGTGCAATCTTGGCTCAACGGCTACGATTGAATCGCAATATTGCGTTTCGTGATTTCGGAGTTTCTGTTGCAGTGTGTTCTTGACATTTCAAAGTCCCGATTCTCGAAACTCCGACCAAGGCTAGGATCTACAGTTTAGATTCATTCTGGATTCAACGACTGCGATTAAATCGCGAAATCGCATTTCGCGATTTCGAAGTTCTTGATGTCAAGAGATTTTGGCATTACAAAGTCCCCATCCCTGATACTCCGATACGGGCTGTGATCAACGGTCCAGATCATTTCTTATCCAACGACTGTGATTACATCGCGAAATCGCATATTGCAATTTCAAGGTTTTCGTTGTCATTTTTCACGGGACTCGTGAAACTCCGATTCTTGATTCTCTGATGAAAAGAATCAATGGTCCAGATCAACCTAGATCTCGATGGCTCAGATTAGATCACGATTTTGCATATTGTGATTGAGCCCACTTCTCTTTGCACTTTAAAAAGCGTGCAGGTTATCCTTGATCCAACGATGGTCGGGCTCTGTGCTCGGATCTGACGGCTGATATCATTCACTTCTTTCGATCATTCACCTCTTTGAACTTGTCTTATGTTTGCCTGTTTGCCTGTCATCTTCACTGTTGCCATCAATGACAAGTATTGCGTTCTTGCGTTTGTTGTCTGTTAACTGAATTTGCCAACAATCTCCCCCTTTGGCATTGATGGCAACACAAGCATCCACATGTATCACCCACATGTATTCAGATCTTATCACTTGCTCTTTTCTCCCCCTTTGACATCAATGTCAAAGAAGAACCTTTCTTCTCCTGATCTGTTATAAAAACATACTCCCCTGTCAACTATAAGCATTTAGGAAATTTACCAGATATTCAATAAGCACTCCCCCTGACCAGATGCACATATTAGACACAAGATTTTATAACCCCCAACTTTTGACGAAGATATCCAAAAGGGGTCGCTGCTAATGGTTTAGTAAAGATATCAACAATCTGTTCTTTGGAAGGGATATAATTCAGCTGAACAATTCTGTTTGTAACTTGTTCTCGGAGAAAATGATACTTGATTGGAATATGCTTAGTCTTGGAATGAAGAACAGGATTCTTGGAGACACTTATTGCACTGTTGTTATCACAATGAATTGGGATAGGATCAGTGTAAGTTACCTTCAAATCTGCAAGAGTTTGTATCATCCATAAAATTTGTGTGCAGCAAGTAGAAGCAGCAATGTATTATGCCTCTGTAGTGGATAATGAAATAGATCCTTGCTTCTTACTAAGCCATGCAACTAATGAGTCACCCAAAAAGAATGCTCCTCCACTGGTGCCTTTTCTCTCATCAACACAATTTGCCCAGTCTGCATCTGAATAAGCAGTTAACTGGAAATTCTGATTTCTAGGATACCACAGTCCATAAGTCATTGTTCCCTTCAAGTATTTAAATATTCTCTTGAGAACTGCCAAATGACTTTGTTTAGGAGCAGACTGAAAACGACCTACCATTCCAACAGCTTGCATTATATCAGGATGGGATGCTGTGATGTACAGAAGGATGCCTATCATTGAACGATATGTCCTTTGATCAACATCAGGTGATATATCATCTTTGCTCAGCTTGCACCCAACCACCATAGGTGTGTTGACTATAGAGGAATCTTCCATCTGAAATTTCTTCAATATCTCTTTCAAATATTTTTCTTGAGAAATAAAAATTCCTGCAGAGCTTTGATTTACTTGTAACCCAAGAAAATATGACAGTTCCCCTATCATGGACATTTCAAATTCTGTTTGCATAGAGTTAGCAAACCACTGGATAGATGATTCATTAGTACAACCAAAAATAATATCATCTCCATAAACCAAAACAACTAGTAAATCATCACCTTCAGACTTAATGTAAAGGTTACTGTCAACAATACCTTTCTTGAACCCTTTTTCTTGTAGAAATTTGTCTAGTCTAGAGTACCAAGCTCGTGGTGCTCGTTTTAGTCCATATAAGGCCTTCTTCATCTTACAAACATAATTAGGATTGTCTGTCAATGAAAATCCTTCAGGTTGCTCCATATATACTTCTTCCTCTAGATCTCCATTAAGAAACGCTGACTTAACATACATCTGATAAACTTTGAAATTCTTATGACAAGAATAAGCAAGAAACATTCTGATAGCTTCCAATCTTGCCACTGGTGCAAAAGTTTCGTCAAAGTCCTGACCTTCAACTTGTGCATATCCCTTACAGACCAATCTGGCTTTATTTCTAATAACTTGTCCTTTTTCATTCATTTTATTCTTGAATACCCATTTGGAACCTATTACATTCTTATTTTCAGGTCTAGGGACAAG
>ML857764.1:16312-26755 GCA_009831015.1 Picea engelmannii
AGTTAATTAGTTAACAGCAACCATACAATTATTTCTGTATGATTTCACAATCTATGCATTTCCATACTATCCGTACTTCAGCCATCATACTCGGCCATATAGTTCTGGAAAAAATGAACTCGAGGAAATTTTAATCTATACATCAACAAATGGACTTAGTCAAAATTGAGCCAAAAAACACTCCTCCCATAATGAGAAAAATGGTTGAAATTACCTCAAGGATTGAGAAATTGGAAAGAGAATCTAAACAAAATTACAAAAAACTTGAAGAAAAAATTGATAAAAACCAGGAAGACTTAAGGGAAGAAATTAGAAAAAAAAATGATCTTAAACATGAATTAATACATAGTGTCAAATATGAGATCACTACGGACATAAAAAATGAAATAAATCAAAGCATGAATAAGATAAGAATAGAGATGACAGAGGAATTCAAGAAAGGGATAGAGAGTCTTGTGAAACGTCTCAAGGACAAGAAATCCTCACCCCACACCAACCCGACGAATACAACTCAACAACCCAGCTCTTCAAGCACTTCCACCACCTCTCCGCAACCCAATTCTACAAATACAGTTAATAACATGCAAGCAAGCATGTTTCCCAACAAATTACCAATAATTAACATCAACCAACCACAACCCCTTTCAACTCAACTGATATTTGAATACCCAATGAGACTAAAATTAGAGTTTTTATTTTTAACCGACACTGAAATTGTATTTATAAAAAAGGGGGTTGTGCCAGAGCAAAGAGATTATTAAATATTTTTTATTTTTGGCAAGCTTAAGCATTTATCTGAGGATACAAAAAGAGTCGTACAGCATATCAAGAGGTTGATGGTGGTTGTAACAGAGCTAACTGCATTCTAGAATTCCTTGCATGAGAAAATTTTGAAAAATTGGTTACATAACAAGATACAAAAGCAATACATTTCTAGCTTGGATTACGGGTTCGGCTTCTTGTCACCATTGACTTTGTTCCTGAAGAAAGTTCTTTCTTCTTTACTATTGTAGTCCAAGTTTCTTTCATTTTCGATGGATTTCGTGCCTTTCCTTCCAATCTCAGCATGCCTTGATCTGGGGGTTATGGTTGTTCAAGGGTCTGCACTTCTTCCACCTAGTCCGTCCAGCACACCTTTTCGGCCACAGATCTGAGGGGGTAGAATAAACCATTTCCATTGAATCCTGTGGTGCCACATCATACTCTTTGGATGCTTCCTGGTCTAGATCTGGGGGAATAACAACTTCCTCTTTCACGGGATCATGTGGATCCACATCTTGCTTATTGGGACGGGTGTCCCTCAGTTCTTCTGATATTGATTCAAGCTCATCCATGGGAAAATCTGGGGCATCTAGCTCAACCTTGCTAATCATTTGATGTTCTTCCTTGGAACCAACCCACCAAGTTGATTTGCGCTATTGTTTTTTGTCTTGCCTTGGCCTTTTCAGGCAATGAGTTGCCTTATGTCCTCTTTCACAACAAACTCTGCATCGAAAAGATACATTTTCATAATCTAGCTTTTGAGACCAGGAGGAGTTTTCACCTGCCAGGAGTATTTCAGCTGGAAACCCTTTTCTGAAGTCCATTTCCACACATATTCGAGCATATGTGGTGATACAGTAATTTTTTGTTTCCTCACTTCTATAGTGGAATTTCCCAAGATCATTTTCGATGGCAAGAAGAGAGGGTAAACCCCAAAGATACAAAGGCAAATTTGGCAATCTTACCCAAACTGGAGGCAAGTATAAGGTATCAATCAATGGATCAAAGGAAGGAGTCCATGGTTTCATGCATAACCCAAATTGTCCCTAGAACCAGGGACTTGACTTTAAAATCAAATCCCTATCTTTAGCATTATCAAACATCACTATAAAAAACCCTTTGGCACGTGGGAAAATAAAAGCGTCACCTTTACTCTTTGGCTGCCAGAGGTCCAAAATCCATTTGTGCGGGTCAATAAGGCACTGCCACAAACCGATGAACAGGGGAATCAGAGCAGTTGAACTATAGATCGTTGCCTTAGCTACAACATCTTTCACCGATGAAATGGAAATAGGCGGAGCTTCCTGAACCATCAAACCATTAGAAGAAGACTGCACAACATATACAAAAGAGGGCTTACCTAGATTTCCAAAGTTGGGAGGAGGGGAGTAGATGCCTAAAAAATGCACGGAGTCTACTTTCAAAGGGGGAACAGAGCAGCCGAGGAAAGAGGTATCGGCCGCCACAGAGGGAGACGCGGCCATAGTGCTTGAAACGCCGAGAGAGTCGTCATTGGCAGCTAGATCCTCCTTAGAAGGGAACGCAATACTGGCCATACCAAGCCAAGTCGTCAAGAGGGCCAAGATTGCCTACATGCACAGGCTTAGAGCTAGGAGAGCACACGGCTAGGGTTGAACCCTAGCCGATACTGCCATGACAACACTTATCACTAAGAATTTGTTCTGCAGGCGTTCCCTTCTATTCACTTGCGAAAAATTAGAGTTACCCAAATTTGACGAAGATGAAAAGCATGGTGTGGCTTGGATCAATAAGGCAAAAGAATACTTTGAAATACATAACATTCATTTCAACAAGACAAAAATAAAGTATGCTTCTAGGCATCTTGAAGGCCATGCATATAATTGGTACATGTGGTGGAAGTTTGCGACCAAGGTGAGCCACTATAGATGGGCTAGGTTCAAAGATGACTTCTTTAAGAGGTTTCAAGGTTTGACAGAGAAGGACTTCTTTGAAAAAATCACTAGAATAAAGCGAAAAGGTGATGTAGATGAGTACACTCACAAATGGGAAGCATTGGCAACACGAGTACCTGAATTATCAGAAGATCAATTACTTCAAACTTATGTGTATGGCTTAACAACTTACATAAAGGAGGAATTACAAATGCATAATATCAAAACCATGGAGAAGGCCCTCATAAAGCACTGATCTAAGACCTCCATTGTTTGAGTACCTTGATCACAACTTCAAACAACCAAATACTTTGAACAACTACTAACCCTATTGTTGCCATTATCTACATGAGTTATCTTTATACATTGCAGCATTTATATCTCTAAAAGCAATTGAATCATTGGCTAAGGCGTTGTTTCTTGATATTGACATTGTTACATTGATTGCCATTAGCATTTATTGTAAAGTGACATATATTATAATCATTGCTATTGTATATCATTGACTTGCTTCATCAATATTGTTTATCAATTGCTTTATATCAGAATTCCATGATTATATTAAGTACTAACCAAGCAAGTGATCTTGCATATGCATAGTTTCTATGTTGCTTTGTCTCGGGCAGGTACACTTTTTTTGGTTATTACTTATATTTATTGGTTGGTTAGCCAGGACTTTCTGATCGGTGGTGACTTGTGAAGGGGAAATTATCACTTAGCCTTTTAAGTCTTTGCCTTCTCAAAACCCCAGGTCACCGGCGACATCTCCCCTGGGCCTTACCTCCCTAAACAGAAAGAGTTATCCCATCGAGGTGACAGTGGTGGGATAGGCTCAGTTACGCCAGTTTGCCCTCCCTTCATCTGTCTTTTACCTTAACTACAAATTGTGCGATAACAGTACCATCCGTAATAGTCAAGACGAAGAACCTATGACATCGCTTGCGGCAATTACAGGAAAGGTGGAACCAAGGACCCTAAAATTCAAGGGAGGAATAAAGGAAAAAAATATCACAATCATAGTAGATTTTGGAAGTACAAACAACTTTGTGGATATTAACCTTGCAAGGAAATTAAATCTTTTTGTATACCCTGTTATCGCACAGTTTGTAGTTTGGATAGTAGATGGATGAAAAGAGGTCAAACTGGCGTAACTGAACCAATCCCACCCACTGTCACCTCGATGGAAAGGTTCTTTCTATTTAGGGAGGTAAGGCCCAGGGGAGACGTCCCCAATGACCTGGGGTTTTGAGAAGGAAAGAAGGCTTAAAGGCTCAAAGATAAATTCCCCCTCACAAGTCACCACCTGATCAGAAAGTTCGGCTTATAACCAATAAAGATAATCGGAAGTAATAACCAATAAGATCACCTGCCCGAGACAAAGCAACAATAAAACGATGCATATGCAAGCTTGCTTGCTAGTTAGTACTTCATATAATCAATGACCTTTCTGATAATAAGCAATTGAGCAATAAATATTGACGAAGTCAATGTTTGTATGACAGCAATAGTTACAATATCACTTCTTCAATAAATGCTAAAGAAACTTGGCATTCAATGTAACAAATCAACACTTCATTAGATAATGCCTTAACCAACCATTCGATTGCTTTGAAAGTAAAACGATAGCTGCACAAAGGTGTTTATAGCAAAAGATGACGGCATCAAATAGGGTTAGAAGATTAGTTTTAGGATAGGGTTAGTAAAGTTAGGGTTTGTTCAAAGTATTTGAAGTTGTTTTGAGATCACACTAGGGCTTAGATCAGTGCATTCCTAGGGCATATGGAGTCAAAAAGAGGATGCAAGCGCTGAAGGATCAAGTGATAATAGTGAGGCTAAGGAAAAGAAGGTTAAACCTTGAGGTGTTTCTATGGGAAGGCGTCGAGGATGAAACCCTAGGGGAGAGAGGCTCACTTTGGTGTAGGGGAACTAGGCCTCAGTGCTCTCTCCTCCTTCCTTAACTCAAAGGCAAAACAGCTAGCTCAAAAGATTGCATAAAACTAAGACAAGAGGTTTTGCAAGTAACGTGTTGCTATGGCAAGGCTTTACTAGGCAAACCCTAGGGAAAATCGGCTCACCAAGTTGTAGGGGAACTAGGCCTTGATGCGTTTTCTCCTTCTTAGCTCAGCAAACAAGAAAAACAGCTAGCATGGAAGAAGATGGATTGAGTGTTGCTATGGCAAGGCTCAATCCTCTTAAACAAGGGCTAGAAGAAAGAATAGAGTGTTGCTAAGGCAAGGCTCTATCTCACTTCAGCAAATGGCTTAAAACCTTGGTAGGGACATGAGACAAGGACCTTCAATGTGTGCTTGTCACCTAGGATTTAATTCAACAAATTATAACCATAAATGCAAGAAAAACAATACTATAACCATTCAATTAAGAAGTTTTGCATAAATTCACTTACATTTAACCAAGAAATCATATAGCAAACCCTAGTTGTAATACCTTCCACCAAGAGAAATGCCAAAAATGTCAAGAAAAAGACTTCCTTCAACAAGTGCGCCTCACAATTTCAGCCAAATACTCCAAAGATAGCTTAAATTGCAAACCTCACTAATGAGTGAGTGAAAGATGATGAAAAAATGAAGGTGAAAACCCTCAATTTGTATAGTACCATAACCTAATTTTACTTTTTAGGTCATAAAAAGGCCGACAGGGCCAAAATACTAAAATCATATTGTTTTACATTAAATGTTCAAATTAAAACCCTAATCAAGCAATAGAAGGACGTCATCCCCTTTCTAGGGTGACGTTAGCCCCTTTGAGGGAAAATGCAGCCTCCTGAAGCAAGACGTTAGCCCTCTTTGGGCTTCTCCAAGCTGTCACACGTGCCAAACTACCTTGTTCATCTGCCAAAACGCTCATGAAGAAAGGGTGACATCATGAACCTCCTGGGTGACGTCCTAGGCCTTCCAAGGCCGACGTTCCACTGAAAAGGGCACAATCCCCCTAGGTCAAGCTCTACCAAGATGCCTCTGCAAGAAGTTCTTCTTCTCTCTGGTGCAAACCCCTCTATCCTGTCTGTGCCCCTTGTTGGGGTCTCAGCATCCATCTGGTGGGCTCTTCAGCCCCATGGAGATCCGAACTGATCATCTCCCCATGTGTACCTGTCCAACATGGTACCTGCCCATCGGGCATGATCCTACACATCAACAGCTACGCCCTCCATGGGCTCATAAGTCACAGGGATCATAGCAATGTCAATCACATCTCATCATCAATATTATTAAACATGTGCATAAAACCCCTATTACCCTAGTTAAAAGCTCAAAGACATTATACAAGCCTGCAATACAAGTTTGGGGAAAGTGACAGGGCGTCCTATTGGGCTAGTGTCCATTGGAAAAGGAAAGTTCTCGGAAAAGACTTCATCTAGGCCATGTAAGTGGGTGATGTGGATAAGGGATGTCCTGACAATGGGTGCAGTGAAAGCAGGGGAATGCAAAGCTTTACCTATGGGTGCCTTTGTAGAAGACGAGCTGCACCTGTCCTGGATGCAATTGTTTCCAAGCCCATTCATGCCTTTTATTCTTTATTCTTATTGTTTTTTCTTCAAGAATTTAATCAGGGGAGACTGCCCTGGCGTGGTGACCAGTGGTGACAACGTTACCCACAAGTACTTTCACAGAAATGAGAAGGTTGGCTCGTGATGAGACCCCCTTTCTCTTGGCCAAGCAACCAAGAGTCACTACCCTGGCGTGGTAACCAGCTGCTAGTAGTGTCATACTGCTAAGTACCCATGGACCTAATAAGATGGCTCATGATGAGACCCCCTATCCTCTGACTAAGTCTTGTTTTATCATTTTTTTATGAGTCCCCCTTGTTTCTTGTTGAGAAGCCTTTTACTGCTTTCTCGAGGATCCCTGGGTGAAGCATCTCGAGGTTTTATTTTTAGGCTTTTATCTTTTGCCAACTTGCTTTTACCTTCTGGGCCTTTAGCCCCTTCTTCCCACAAGGCAAGGTACAACCCTTAAATGATTGGCCAACCTAATGCCTGGACAAATGAAATGGGGTAGATGAGTGGGAAGCAAGATGAAAGGAGTGGACGATGGCTTTTCAGAAATCCCCCCAATGGCAAGCCAAAACCTACAGGCACAGGCTTGTTAGGGCATCCTGTCATTCCCCCCAGATATGGTCCACTGGACAAGTATAAGATCCAAGCATTCGTTAGAAATAAAAGGGATTGAATGCACATATTCAAAGGTTTTGAGGATCAGAGTGACACATACCATGATACCCGGACTCATTACCTCATGGAGCAAGAACCATCTTTGACACAAGACCAAGTCGATGGTGATGGATGTTGTTGTTGTTGGCAAAGTAGAGGCGCTGAAAGGGAGAAAAGATCGGCCCTCCACGGCCATGCCTAAGTCGATCTGGCTCTCGGTACTCCATGTCTATGACCTGCAGGCCTCGAGAAATCCCCCCAATGGCAAGCCAAAACCTACAGGCACACGCTTGTTAGGGCATCCTGTCATTCCCCCCAGATACGGTCAACTGGACAAGTATAAGATCCAAGCATTCGTTAGAAATAAAAGGGATTGAATGCACATATTCAAAGGTTTTGAGGATCAGAGTGACACATACCATGATACCCGGACTCATTACCTCATGGAGCAAGAACCATCTCTGACACAAGACCAAGTCGATGGTGATGGATGTTGTTGTTGCTGGCAAAGTAGAGGCGCTGAAAGGGAGAAAAGATGGGCCCTCCACGACCATGCCTAAGTCGATCTGGCTCTCGGTACTCCATCTCTAGGACCTGCGGGCCTCGAGACATAATCTCCTAGTTATCCCTAAAAGTGGGGATAACATACTCTATGAGGAATATCGTACTTACAACAGTCGATGGTCAACAAATCAAAGGATTAGGACGTTTCCATAAGGTTTATGTACATATACAAAATATGGAACTACAATATGGTTATTACGCTCTACCCCTCAATGGATTGGACATGGTGTTAGGAGCAGAGTGGCTGATGCAATTGGGTAACTATGCCACAAACCAAGAAGAACAATTTATGGAATTCAAATGGCAAGGGAAGAACTACAAAGTATATGGGTCAGACAGCCTACGTCATCCACAAAAAGAACTCACAAGTATTCAAAAACAAATCTGGAATCAAGATGCCTCTCCACAATGGAAGAAAAACTCATTCAAGATTGCTTTGAGGACAAAGTATCTCTAAAGGGGAAGGCAATGTTATATATTAAAAAATAATAATAATAAAAGTATATATAGGCTAGTGTAATTAAATAAGAGAATAATAAAATAAAAAGATAATAAAATATTTCAATGGAGCCCTCATTGTAATTCAGGCATCTCATCATTCATTCCCATATATTCATTAATTATTTTATTATCTCGACATCTTGAGCAAATTAATTATTAAGTATCTGCTTCACCTTAATGGCTCTCAATGCTCTAAAAAAACAACAATATTCAACAAACTTTATGATGAAGAATTTTCAGCAGCAATAAGAATTTATCGTCTCCGAGCAAAATTCAACCCTTATATCTTCTTCACTTTTTGCAAAAACAAAAACCCTTGTCGTTTCAAGTCTAGACATTAAGCATCTAAAACCAAATATTTGTGTATTCAAGTTGTTGATTAATGACTCGTGGTTAGGAAAACCATGCCTAATCAAATTTGTGAATGATTCCTTCAAACTAGCAACCCAATATTGCCATCAATAACAAGTTCACATTGGGCCACCCCAAACTAAAACATTATTATTTTATTACATTTTCAAACAGATCACACACATCCAAACAAAAGTATTCAGAGCAATCAAAAATGGATTTTCGACGTAATTTTCAATGCTCACCATAAACTCAACAATTCTCACATCCCTTTAACACTTTTCTCACGGCATCTTCCAACACAACATAGCGGTTTATCTCACATGGATGCCATAGCAGAATACAAGCACTCTTAGCACACTAGTCTCAAATTAAACCCAAACTAAGCAATGCTCCTATATAGTCTGCCAAACCCTTTTTCTCTATTCTTCACATAGTGTTTGGGATTAACAACAATACTAGCAAAATAAAAACTTTTATTTCAATATAAGAATCAGCTTATCTCTGAGTCTTAAAACCACGTCTTAGCAATGCACAACCTTGTTAGAATATTGGATGTGCTCGTTTAACCATAGACAATATAGCAATATTGTCACCCAACCATAGGCCGAAGCCACCCCCGAGCACCTTAACCTTGACAGAGAATGATTCTGGAAGCAAACAATAGTCAACCAAGGCTAATGCATAAAGATAACCAAGACTGATCAAAAAGTCCAACCATAACCAACAGAAAGTCCGAGCCTAAACCAGGAAACCAGATTGCGGTAGCTGCCGGCTGAAGCTGCTCCCCAAACTTGCGCACTAGCCCAGTTCCTGCAGTGCGCACTTCTTCCCAGCTACAATTCTGAGCAGTGTGTACAAAATGAGGTCTGGCTACTTGTATTTATACTGTTTCCTGAGTTGTCTGGGCCGACTTCTCATTCTGGAGACTAAATACTTAATATTAATTATTTCCTTGTCTTTTAGGGTTATGTTCAACACTTTAGGGTTACTTCTTGCTTCCCAGAATATTTTATTCTCGTCAAGGTTACATGTGGAGGTAAATACCTCCCGCAGCTACCATAATATCAACACTCCCTCCTAGCTAGGGAGGTATTGAAGGCAATGGTCTTGAGCACAAACATACCATTCAACCAATAGCATCATCATAGTTGTATAGACTATCTCATGATTAGATCATGAGCACCATCATCACTATCAGTGTCCTCTGACAACATCAACTGCATCATCTCTCGAAACCATACTCCATCTAAGTAATCAGACATGATGTTGAATAAGTCACTCACTCCAAGGAGTGATACAAAAACCATTCTTCTAATCCGAGCATATGTCCTAGAAGAATAAATGTCCTGGATCATTTTTCGTCTGGAGAATGTTTGTCCATCAGTACACTGATCATCCATTTAGCTGATAATCATTTTCAACACTACTGATAGTTTACAAGGCAATCAAAACAATGTCATTCAATAGAACACAACTGTGTCTATCCTTAGTAGTACACAACTACAATGCAGTGGTATACTACCACACCAAGTAGCACACAACTACTTAATCAATGACACATAGTCACAACTAGTGGAACACATCCACCACAGTAGCATACATCTACTGTCCAAAGACATACAATCTCCATAGCAATCATATCATCTGATATCAACCTGCACAGAAAACAATGTCATGATATAAACTAAATCATCTGGGCCATTCTTCCACTCACATCTGTGAGATCTGGAAGAGCATCTGCTCTCAGAAGGTAAAACATCAATCATGAGCTACTGGACTATTCTTATCAAGCATAGAAGAATAATTGTCCTGATTCCTGAGCCTGTACCATTCACCTATCTAGGCCATTCCTCCGACACTAAACAAAGTGCAACCTGGAGAGAATGAATCTGCCCTAGGGAATTATTATTCGGACCATTTCCTAAGGAAATGATTGTCCTGCGCCAACCTCCAAAACGGACCATTCTTCGAAACTGCTCACAACTGTGAGCTTCAAAAGAATGACTGTCCGGCGAGGTGGATCAGTCTTCTTGACCACTACTGAGAGTGACTGCCAAGAAGAAAGACTGTCCTAGACCATTTCCCCCACACTGGCCACAAGGGGAATCGTTGTCTATGGTACATCAGCAATCCATCGAACCATTTTCATTATGAAAATGACCGTTCGATCTAGACCATTTT
>ML857768.1:34226-45713 GCA_009831015.1 Picea engelmannii
GAAGAAACCCTATTTCAAAAGGGAATCTCAGAGAGAACCACAACCATCAAACAAATTCCACAATCAAGAATCTCATTCAAGAAATTTTCAGAAGAAAGGACAACGCAAGGGACGAAATCTCTCATCTATACAATGCTATCATTGTGATAAGATGGGACACAAGGCGAATAATTGTGATAAGATTTACATCAGTGCGGGAGGGTTCTACACCAACCACAGGCACAGGAAGAGAGAGGGCGCACCATTGAGGGTTTTCCAGCAAGGGGGGCGCACTTGTGGAGTTCGACTCATTCATTTTGGTTGAGGAGAAGAGATTTCGGGAATTCCAAGTATTGGGTTTCCCTTGTAGGTGTCATAGCGCCATTCTTGGTTGTTTCCGGTGATATTTTGATGGAGGATTGATTTGTGTTGAGAGTGGGATGATTTCCCAAGAGGATGACGCATCATTCTTTGGAGGGTGGCTAGATCCAAGGGTCTAGCAGGTTCTTTGAGGATTTGAGCACTTGGGTTGTTCTTTCCTTTACCTGATCTACTGTTTGGCATATTTACCAGAGTGATTGGACATCTTTGTCAAGAGGGCTGAATTGTTGAGGCTATTCAGTGATCCAGCAGGGTGTGGCATCTTCGAGCTTGGGGGTTGATACTACATACGGTTCAGATCTTTCTTGTATTGGTATTCATGGTGTATTCATCCCTTGGAGGCTTATAGTATCTTCTTGGAGCTTTTTGAAGCAGCTCCTATTGTGTTATTGGATCCATCTGTTGAGCATTCCAGATCGGCATCTTCATTGTATCAGGTTTTTCTATTTATGAATAAAATCAGATCTGAGGTGTTTTGGCTTGTCTATCATATTGTTGATCTTGCATATGGTTGAGGTATGTTACATTACGGTATCTTCTTGTTTATTGCTGCAACACATATATAAATTCAACATCATAAGCCCTAAGGCCGAAATCAAGAGGTCAACCTGCAAGTAAACACATGCAAACAAGTAAATCAGAAAAGTGTTTGACGAAATGCCACAACTAGTAAAAGTTTAAAAAGACACCCAAAACCGTGATGTTCCTGGCATAATGGCTTGGGAACATTACACTCTTGGCTAAAGCCATGGCCATAATTTTATAAGCAATGCTCAATAAAGTTATTGACTGCCACCCACTGATAGAATCTCTGGCTGAATTATTAGGAATAAGCTTGATCATTCCCTGATTAAGTGTTTCCGAAAGATTGCTCGTGGAAAAGACTACAAAAATCTTCCCCCACCGTGTCCCAAATCTCCTTGTAAAACTCACAAGGTAGACCATCATAACTTGGGGACTTCCCATTTTGCATTTAAGAGAGGGTGGCAAAAAAATCATCTTTCGTAAAACCTCTTTCCAATCTATCTCGATCTCTAATTGAGTCTTTTTGAGGAACCACTCTTTAGCAAGCATCCCTAGTAGTAGCCACAACCGACTTTGACATGTGGTAAGTTGAGAAAATATTTTGAACCTGATCACTAAACATACCTCTCATCTTGATTGGGTTCTCCTCAAGAGTCCCATCCTCTTTGCATAGACCAAGAATCCTGGTAGCCACCACTTTCTTCTTCAATAAGTCGAAGAAGAATTTAGATCCCTCACCGCCCTCCTAAATCCACTACAATCAGGCTTTGACTCAAGCTCCTCTAGCAATATATTCGTCCTTGCAAACTACCATCTTAAACCGGGCTGCATCCTCCTGGAGGGTGATGTTATGGAGGTCCTTCTCCAAGAGAATAAACACCTGCTCTAACTATCGTTGGGCCTTTTGAAGCTCTTTCCCATGCTTCCGCACAATCATATGACCCATTCCCTCATAAAATTCATAGTACGGTGAATGGTCACCTCCGACCATAAAGGCCAACCTTTGTCCCCTCTAGGATGAGGAACAAGATTCCAAACACTATGCACCAAAGCCCCAAAATTTGCAGAGTCCAGATGTGAAACATTAAGCTTGAATAGAGACGAAGGTTTGAAGTCCACCACATGCCTTACCGAAATAAAAGTCATAATGGGTAGGTGATTTGAACCTGTAGTTGAAATGAACACATCAATTGGATGCATATTCCCAGAAAAGGAGATATCATCCCTCGAGCGATAGATCCAATGCAACCTAGCCTGAACTCTGACAGAGGAGGCCTATCTAAAGTTGGACCAAGTAAACTATCTACCGTAGTGATTCTCTTTCTTCCCCAATTGGGGTCGAATAATTAAAGAGAGGCTTTACACTTAGAGCACGCTTGCTTCTTCAAACCACTGATTACAGAACCATCCCATCCTCCCCTATCACCATCCTATTCAACCATGTTAAAATCTCCTCCAATTATCCATTATGCATCTGGAAGAGAGGTCTCCATCCACATCCAGAGACAAGTACGTGCGAAGGTGAGGTTCGATGCATACACAGAACAAAAACCCAACAATCTCTCCTGAAATAACATAGTAATCCACACACAATGATTGCTTGGGTCACTCCCTGAAGTTGTTACAAAACTCTATGGATACGATGAAATGGCTAACACCACCCCACCTCCTCCCTAGTCATGATGCATAGCCCAGAAGGGGCCATTCCAAGAATCAAAACATAACTCATGTCATTGCAAAGCTCAAATTCAGATGATTTGACCTCCTGCAAAAAAACTATCTGTGGCTTAACCTTTTGAATAACTCCTCGAACAACCTGCTTCCTACTCATCCTTTTGACATTCCATGAAGAAGAGAGAGCTTCATTCAAGGAACAAGGGATTGAACAAAGTGTTGAACTTATCAAACATCGTCAAGGAAGGTGCCCCCCTCTTAGGAGAGTGGCTCACAACTTCCTTACAATACTTCACTCACAGGGATGGGCTCATAATACTATTAGGCTTGTCCCAAGATGTAGCAGACGAAGCCCCTAAATGCTTGTTTGATTTAACCTTGGGCTTTGACATCATCTCAAGATATGCACGAGATTGGCTTAGATGCTGCCACAAATCTGGTGAAGAAAATGAGGTACTAAGAAGTGAATCTAAGGGGTAAAAAACCCCTTTATAACTTAAAATTGAAACTTAGGGATTACTTTTATACTATTTTTTAATTAACTTTATAAATTTCCCTTTTTATTCCACTAGTTAATGATAGGATTCAATTGTACCTTTAAATTTTAGTGGGTACACAATGAAGGGTCCCACTAGAATTACCATATGAATCTTGAAAAATATCAAGACTTAACCTTTATAAATTCCATTGAATTTTTAATTGGTATAGTAAGCCTCAGGATTTTCCTTTAATATACTTAGGTTCTCTCTTTCATACGGTATTAAGACTTTCATCTTTGATTTCCTTTTCATACACTTAACTGATATATGTTAATATCCTTATCCCAACTTTAGGTTATTTTTGTGAAATTAGGAATTGTTTAGAAGACAATGGGTGCACAGATTTTATTTTCACTACAATCATAATCTCATTCCTCCAACTGTGACATTTTCTTAAACCGCTGCAAATACTCTACTATTCTTTGTCCTACTGTATAGCTTCGCTTCCAATAATAGATTTACGACAACGTGCAATTTGACCACAGATATGACAGTTGGTAATAGGATCAAACAAGCAATTTGCTGTGATTAAGCTAACACAGCGAATTAGGGCACAGTGATGCAGTAATATTTAGGCTTGAGATTGAAGCCTTTGTGGGATGTCGTGTTTTTGTTGATAAAGATGTGAGTTCAGGGTTATTCCCTACACTTTTTTTGTTTTTAACCTATTAGAACCTCTGGAGTCTGACCACAGATCTATGTGGTGCATTCATCGATGAATAATGTGACCATGCTATTTCCTATTTTGATGGCAACATATTCCTGTTGTGCGTTTGGTCTGTTAGTGGTATGGCTGTGGTAACTATTGAGTGGGTGATTATCCAACGACTTAGATGGTGGCTATCACACCAATTTTCGCTGGTCAATGTGCCACCTCCCTATGATTAGTAATATAGTCGGTGGTCTTTGATATGAGTAATCATTAATGTCAATTTTATCGATTCCCCTTCAAGGCGGTGATACTGTTTATACTAATGCGTATGTTGCTGATTTTACACTTTTTGATTTCATAATGTTTCAAGAACCTAATATTTGTTTTGCTGGTGGCTTGACTTGGTATATCTTCAATTTTTAGCAGAGTAATCCTTGTTCAATGGAAATTTGAACTTAAAATGGCCAAAAACCAATATGTGGTCAAAGACCTGGATATTAGAGAAACTTTGAAAGATAGCCTTGATGAGTTGGCCAACAGTCAGGTTTCAAAGAAACTTTGAAAACTTAGTGTGTGGCCAAAAGCCCACAGTTAAAATTTTGACCAAAAGAATGGTAAAATGGAGTGGCCAAGGGCCGGATCAGAACATTGCTCTGATACCAATGAAATGAACAAAGTTCATTTACTATAGAAATATCCAACATAGGAAGGACAGTAAACAGAAATCTATAAAGGACCAAATATAAAATAATGCATAAAATATGAATGAATGATATGATTGATTACAATGACCTATGTGATAGTATATATACACATTGATGGGTCACGAGGTTGACGGGACACATCCTTTCATTAGGTGAGGTCTTTTAGATAAGATGTGCCCTTTCTTTTACTATTAATTATTATTGTTATTAATATTTATTGATGTTTATATATTGATATATTTATGTTCATTGCAACTATACTTAAGCCTAAATTACATTTATGATTTTAGTTTTACTTTGGACTTAGGTTTATTTTATTACCTAAAGTTAACAATAGCCAATACATTCTAACATTTAGAAACTTATCTATTAGGTGCTTCTAGTTCCTACCAAGTTTAAACATAAAGATGGAGTAACCATTTTTGGTGAGGGATTGCTATAAAAGTTAAGTTGCTCATGGAATTTTCATTGTATTAACTAATGCTTTGTATGGTGTAAAATACCTTCAATTGCTGTTAAGTGTTTGATGTGATAATATTGTTCAACAGATTGAATCCTGAGCGCATGGGCGGAGATTTCAAAGAAGAAGTTCAGGTAAATATCTTTTTAAGGTTTGCCTTGCTAAACTATCCTTCAAGCTAAAGTTATCGTGTGGATGTTTGTTTGAATATGATATTACTTGAATGCTACCATGGTTTTTCTTGAACCCTATTGTGGTTGCAGTTGCAGTCAATATTCCGGTGAAAAGTAGTTTAAACTTTATACTGGTCGTGTTTCAGGTACATAGTGGATTTTTGAGTGCATATGATTCAGTTAGAAACCGACTCCTTTCATTCATCAAAACCTCAATTTCCTTCAAGTAAGATGGCTCTTTCCTTCCTTTCTCTATTTCTTACTCCCTTATATAGTTCTCAATGTTATTAAAATCGTTTGAGAGGTTTGTTTTGTTGTATGATTTGAGCCTTAACATTGTACTTTTTTTTACAAATGTTTTTACCACCATCAATTAAAAACTATTCCTTTTATTTTCTTTGCTTATTTTTCCTTTTATATTCTTGTAGGTCGTTGGTTTTTAAGGATATTCAAATAAAGACAACTTTCAAACTTTTCCTCAAGGCAAGAAGCATTGAATTTGGTCCATTGAGTTGTGGTCTAGTTTCTAGTGCACTTGTGGTTATGATGGTCTAGGTTCAAAACATGACGAGCTCTCTCCATGTGAAAACACTATACTCTTCGAATTAATGTGGTTGAGGCCATGTGCAAGTCCTTGGTGACTTTGATGGAATATGTAACCTTCAATTATAAATTACCCAAAAGTCGTCTTTGTGTATCAAGTAAGCCTTGCATGTAGTTTCATGCACTCTCTAGCGAATTAAAATGGGCTTAATTACCAAGAAAAGAAAAAGAAAATGAATAAATTAATGAGTTAGTGATTCATATTGTTATGAACTTAAATAATAATAAATATATATAAAAAGACATTATAAAAAACAAAAAATAAATAAAAATAAATAATAATTAATTAATAAAAAGACATTATAATGAAAAGATGTATCTTGTCGAAAAGACATGGCTATTAATGAAAGGGCACTCTGCCTAGTGTTAACCCCTAGATTTTCACCCTTGAAAATATTGAGGGTTAAGAGCTAGCATGCATTATTTTGGATGGCATTCTAAGATTCTCCCAGAGTTTAGTACTTGTAGTTAGCAGAGGTTGGTTGCCATTAGAGATAGGTATATGATTGGTGCATGGTTATTTTTTTCATAGGTAGAGTTAGCTTGGTTTCCCATGCATTTGAGAGAGATATCTACATACAACAAGTGTTGCTACTTTTTAGGAGGCACGGTTTGAGTGGGTCTCTTGACAGTTTGGAGCAGTTCTGATCATACATGAATGGTCCTTGCATGATTCTAGGCCCGATAACACTTTTCCAGGCTACATGCAAGAACTTTATATTTTTAGCAGTTTGAGCTCCAGGCCCCAGATTTAGATTCTGAGCACATATTATTGATCCTTGAGACATTTCGAGTCTTTTGGACCTTTTCTAGGATGATTTGGCACATATTTCTATTTTTAGCAGATTGAGCACCAGAGCTCACATGTCGATTTTGATTGCAGATTCGGATTCCTTGCGGAAAATCGAATCCAATAAGTATAATATCATGGACGTGCGGGGACTTTCTATTTTTAGCAGTAGACACGTAGTCTCCTAGTCATTCCGAGCATTTGTGGAGAGTTTGAGTCAGTTTCGACAAGTTTCAAATTTTTGAAACTAGATGGTTAATTTTGGAAATTTCTATTTTTAGCAGTCGTCGTCTTCTCCAGCAGTGACAAGTGGAAGACTCAGTTTTCGACATGCGATAGAGTATCAGGATGATGTGGCATCTACATGGCATCATGGACCAAGGACACATTTTCCAAGGATTATGTATTAAATGAGAATTAATTAAGCTAAAGAGGTGGTGCATGGGTGAGGTGGCATTGTCTGGAGAAAGTTTAGCCACTCAAGGCTAATTTTTCTAGCTTTCTTCCTCTCACTTTCCATGCAACCATTTTCTAAAAATTCTCCCTAAATTGCTTTTAAATACAAAATTCCTAAATTTTAGGAAATCCCTAAAAATAGGACAAATTTCCCTTTAACTCACAACTCCCTCATCCCTTGGCCAAATTTAGCAATCTATCATACATTGGAAAGATAAAATTATCCTCCATACACTCTCACTCATAACTCACCCATGCGCATTACTCACTCACACTTATTCCCTCATGCGCATTAATTCCTAAATTTCTCACTCACACTTATTCCCTCATTCACATTAACTCCTATTTTCTTCACACTCCTCTCCTATATATTGGATGGTCTTCATTGGTTATTGGTCGGTTCTTGGCAGCAGCAGCATAGTGTTTCTCTCTCATTCTTCTCTCCCTCTCTTAGTCTAGTGACTCTTCTTTGAGCAAAGTGATCATTGCACTGGTTGTGGACTTGCCAATTGTGGCACAACCAACCCTCTTGCAAGCCTATCAATAAATAAATTAAGTATTTGTGTTCTAACCTTACTTCTTGTCAGTATTTTGTGAGTTTTGCTATCTGATTTGTCATGCTCTTAACTATTGATTGCGATTTTACTAATCTTTTGGGTAGTTTTTTGTTCTATTTGTATTCTATAGTCATTGTGCTAACCTTGTAGGACCACTCCAAGTGAAAATACTATATTTTCCCCATCGTTTTGGACAATTTTAATATGTTGTCCAAGACGAACAACGACAATTTTCCCCATCCTTCGGCTTGTGTAAGGGTTTAGTTTGTTGTTTTATTGCAAGATAAGAGTTTATATGAAAGAAATGACATGTAACAACCAAATTCTAACAATAATACACAAAGAAAAGCCACAAAACTCAGATCTGGTTTATTTTATTATATAGCTGACCTCCATAAAGTGGAAGAGCAGATCTGGAAATACATAAGAGTATAAGAAGATGTGGCTGAAGATGCCTCCAAGATACAATAGCAATTAGAGATATAGAGCCCAAGAAGCCTCCACAAGCTGAATACAAAAGATCTCCAAGACCCAACTCTTTCCCTTGCTGTGAATGTTGTCTTCTCTAGCAAAAGTGCGCCCTCACTGGTTGAAGCGCTCCAAGAAAAATAACCTCTATAGATTTGGCCCCAAAAAACCCCAAGAAAATGATGATTTCCTGTAGAAAAGTAGATGGCTGCCTCATATGATGATCTCCCTAGCTGTGGCTGCAAATCTATCCTCCCATGTCAATATTCTCTAACCCCAGGTGCACCCTCCTTCAGAAATTCGCCCAGCTCTGATAATAAATAAATATGAGGGAGAAAAACCATCAAAAGTGCCAAGAAAGGTCGCTCTAGACGTAGCAGAGGTGCCCAAGAGATGTTTTCCCCAAATCCCCAATGGTAGAAGGCAAATCGAACTCCTCAAGTTTGTATAGTGTGCCCCTCCTCCATAAATCCTCCAACAGTGCACCCCTCTTCTCAAATAATAGCTGAAATGGATATGATCTGAATAGAATGGTGAGGGTGGAGTCTTTCACCACCTTGGCCAAGCTAGGATGAGGAATAGAGGAATCTTTCACCTTGTTGCTGATCTCTAGGGTTTGTTCACTCAAAACCCTCAAAAGATCAAGCTGTAGAGCTCAAAGGTGCAAGGGAAAAATGATCAAGAATGAATGAGTGAGTCGCCTGTTGAGATTTGGGTACCTTGGAAAGTGGTCCCCTTGTGTTTGTGAGCCTCTAAACACAAGTGGGAAATACTTTGTAMCATGTACCATGTACTTTATGTCTAATTTCACTTCGACTTAGGAGATTTAAGTCAAAAGTGAAATTTGGTCATTTTAGCCTAAAATGACTATTAATTCACTTTGTGGGTGAATTGAGGGACATAAAGAGAAACTATGGAAACTTAAGTAAAGTGGGTTTTGAGTTGAGATTCTTTTGGAGAGATCTCAACCGTTGATTAGAGATGGGATGAGATGATCTCATCCACCCAACTTTTTGTAGATTTTCCTGAGGTCCTATGAGGCTGCCACCTAAGGTCTGTCTTTGACCTTAGTATGGCTCTAAGTTTCAACGGTGTGGCTGTCTTATCTTGTTGTTTTAGGACAACAAACAATCACCAAACGTTCTGCTCAATGTTTGATGGTTAAGTGCTCTTTTGAGGTGCCCTTGCAAGTGTTTTCTTTACTCAATGTTAGCACATGCAATATAACTCAAAACACATAACACTACCTATAGATCTTTTAACTTTAAAATGCTAAACTACAACTCTAAGCATGCATGAAATTGACATAGGTATTTTTGGTCAACATGACCCTGGATAAAACTCTCCCGAGGAAAATTAGTTTGAGATATATGTCTGTATAATGATGATCAAAAGTATGAAATACAACAAGTAATACAATACAAAGGAACCTGTATACATAGCAAGCTCATCACGAGCCAACCACAAGATCCAGTGAGATATGTGCCCAAACCCTTGGTGCGCCGTCTCCCTTTGTTGCTTCCTCCACTGAAGTGAAGCGCCCTCTTTCCTCTTTGACCCAATCAAGAAACCCCTCCACAAGAATATGCTCTCCTGCGTTGCCTCTCTACTGAGCCTGTCAGAACTGACTTCCTCCAGTGGAAACTCCTGCCAGGTAGCTGTGCATCAACTCCTATGGTGTGCCCTCCTCCTAACAGATGTGATCACCATCAAATAGCTGAGGCCAAAGCTGCCATGAGCCCTCCATGAACATGTGCACCGAAGATTTCCTCACCCTTTGCCTCCATTTCCATCCTCTTGTCCTTCTCCAAGCTCCTTTGGTGAACATACAAGTGAATAATGCCTCCTTTGCCCCTTGTGCCCTTCTTAAGGAAGCATAAGGAACCCTAAATGAATGGGTGGATAAGATCTCACCATCTCATCTCGGATCAATGGTTGAGATCTCTCCAAAGAATCTCAACCTAAAAACCCACTTTCACTTAAGTTTCCTTAGTTTCTTTAGTTTTCACTTCATGTCTATTAATTTACCCACAAAGTGAATTAATGTCAAATTTGGCTAAAATAACCAAATTTCACTTTTGACTTAAATCTCCTAAGTCAAAGTGAAATTAGACACAAAGTACATAGTACAAGGTACAAAGTACTTCCCTCATGTGTTTAGGAGCTCATAAACACAAGGGGACCACTTTCCAAGGTACCCAAATCTCAACACTTTTAGGTTTCCTTATGTTTCCTTAAGAGGGGCGCATAGGGCAAGTAGAGGCTCATTGACTTGTATGTTCACAAAGAGAGTTTGGAGAAGGGAAAGAGGATGAGAATGGAAGCATTGGGAGAGGAGAGCTTGGGCACCTCCTTTCATGGAGGGATCATGAAGGCTTAGGTCCCAATTTATTTGTGGTGGTTGTTCTTGCTAGGAGGAGGGCGCACTTGAGGAGGAGGGCGCACAACTAGCAGGGAGATATTGCAGTGGTCAGATTGCTTTGAGGACAGTTTCAATGGAGAGGCAACACACGAGAGAACATTGTGGTGCAAGGGTTTCTCCATCAGAGCTTCAGGGAGCAAGGGCACTTCATTTCAGTGGATAGAGCTATATTTGAGGAGGGTGCACCATGCTTGGGCGCATCTCTCACTCTTGGACTTGTGTTGCAGCTTGAGACAAGCTGTTATTGTATCAGGTTCATTTGTTTCATGTACTTGTTGTATTCCACCTTCTATTCTCCACATTATATATACTTCCATTCCAAATTGGTTTTCCCCGGGGGATTTTTATCTAGGGTCATGTTGTCCAAAAATACCTGTGTTCATTTCATGCATGCTTAGAAGTGTAAATCAACATTTAAAGTTGTAAAGATCTAGGACGTTGTAATGATCCCAAGCCAAATTTTTCACTTGAGACCACTAACTAGCTCGGTTGTGTATGATGTGCAGATGTTTTATTGAAGTTTCCAGATATTAAGTATGTTCATACAAGATTCATTCAACACATGAAGATCACAATATACTCAAGATATAGAACACAAACAAAGATCTGACCTTTATTATAGAAGCAGAAATCAGATACAATATAATGAGCAGATCTGGAATAATCTTCAGATGGCTCTAGTAGACAACAAGTATGAGCTGCTACAAAATGCTCCCGTCAAAACAAAGAAGCCTCCAAAGGCTGGATAAGAATGAAGACTGTTATCCCCGATATCTAGGGATAACTAGGAGACCATGTCTCGAGGCCCACCTGATCCCAGACATGGAGTACGAGAGCGGATCGACTTGAGCATGGCCCTTGAGGGCCCATCTTTCTTCTTCTCAGCCAGACTTGTCCTGTCAACAGTAGCAACTTCCATCACTACTGGCTTGGGCTTGCATCAGAGAGGGCTCTTGCTCCATGAGGTATCATGGTATGTGTCATATTTGATCGTTATAACCTTCTTATATATGCATTAGGTTCCTTTCATTTCGGATGACTGCTTGGATCTTACACTAATCCACTTGACCATTGTTGGGGTGATTGATGGGGCAACTTAGCAAG
>ML857769.1:0-13143 GCA_009831015.1 Picea engelmannii
TACATGGTCTCTAAATGTGGAAAAATTGGTAACATGTCTTTCTCCCTTTTTTTTAGACATTTCCATTATTTTCTACATAGCTGTTTATTTAGATTTTCATTCAGGGAAGCGTGTCTGATGTGCGTCATAACTATATCCCTTCTTGCATGTAGGCAATTTGAATTGACAGCTTTGTACTGGTCTTCATGTTTATATTGGTGCCATGTTCATTCATAGCATCATTCTTTCCTTTGTTTTGCATAAGGATATTACTATCTTCAAGAATGTTCGCCGTGTTGGATATTTCTTACTTAGCTGTGAAGATTTATTTCTCTTTGTTTTTACTTTTGTTATATATTTCAAACTTGACTGTCAACACTTCAAGTTTCTTTTATCATGTAGCATCTCTATACCAGGTACCTTCAACAGAACTGACAATCTACCAGTATGTCCTCCCAGAGACCCCTTTCAGTTGAGAGGTGCGAAACTCTATTCTTTGGTCTAGGCATAATCATTATGTCAATAGATTGCAAGTTCTAATGATCATTTCTATCTTCCTAAACTATCACTCACTTTTGGGATATAATAAAGGAATCCCACATGTAATATCACTTAGAACTTGAGGTCTGAATTTGATGCTCTCTGCTGGAAAACCTTGCATGGAAATTTGCAGTACTTATTTGTGCATCATATGCTACCTAGGAGGGAACTTTACCTGGAAAACCTTGACTTGGAAACAATGGCCAAGCTGGAAATCATCCAAAGTTGATATTAATTGATGCTTATAATCCAGAAACCTGGAATGGTTACTCTTTCAAGACGACTATGAGTGCTGTCAAAACAGGTGGCAACAAATGTCAAAAAGTTGTAGAGTAGAAAGAATGGGAACCACCCGAAGTCAAGTATTTCAACCTTTACCTCCTTGGAAAGATGTGCACTTTATTTGTACTGCTCCAAATTCTGCTGTTTTGTTGAAATAAATGGGTGAATTCTATCGGTCACTTGAAATGCTGTTGTGGGTTGTGTTTGAGTCTAATAAAATTTTCTAATATTTCTTTCATAGATGTTACTGCTAAGTTGTCCCTTGTCTCTGTATTGGCTGTTTTCTCCTCACTCTTCTGTCAGTTTGATTTTCATATATTTGAAATAGCCACCAGAGACTTTCATATTTGATATTATCCAATCCAGTAGGCCAAAATTCATATTAAATACAGAGACAAGAGACAACTTAGCAGTAATATGAAATTCATACACTTCTGAATCCAACTTGGGAGATGATACATTCGAAACAAGATGCTCTAAATGAAAAGTGAGTGACTTTGTAAATAAATATTATCCAATGGTAGTCATGAGTGACCAAAACCATATCCGTCACTTTTATGAACATAAAAATACATATAAATAGGTAATAATTAATAATATGAATAACTAATGATTAATAATTAATTATGAAGAGACATGACATAAGAAAGGTCATGTCTCGGGCATCCCTGTGTGGGTATATATATACAAGCCCTCATCCTCATTGTAATATCATCTCATTCATATCATATTCTTATACATTATTATTAAATATATTTACTATCCTTAAATGGATTATTGCGTACTGTCCTATTTATACTGGATATTTACATAGTGAACCAGCTTGGTTCACCACAGTGGTATCAGAGCTTCGTTTTTCTGATTCCGGCTATTGGCCATACAGGCTTGTAGTCACACACAAAAAAAAAATTCAGAGTTTCTCTGATTTAATCAGGCCATTGGCCACAATCAATTTTTTTGGAGTTTTTCTGATACGAAGGTCTTTGACCAAAACCTGGCCCTTGGCCACTCAAAGTTAATAATTATTCCGCTGCCAAAAAATTAGAAGAACCAGAAATCAAGAAGAAGAATAAAACACCAATTGTTCAGACACTGCCACTGTTGAAGAAAAATGTATTCCGCTGCCAAGAAAAATTGAAAGAAGAAAACTAATCAATCTGCTGCAAAAGAAAAAAACATTATTCAATAGCTCCATATCTAAAAAAAAAAAATCTAAAAAAATAAAAATAAAACCAACAGTTGTCGTATAGTCGGATTCAATTTACTGTGCAGCTGCCATAAAAAAATAAATTTATCGTACGGCCCGTACAATTGCAGTATTGCTGATTTTTGATTCCTTACAATCCGATCCGTACAGTAGTTGCTTCATCTATTCCTCCACCACCCGTACACGCTGTACCAATTGTTTTTTTTCCCTGTTTTGTTTGCAATCCGTACAGGAAGCGAATTAAATTTTATTTTGCTGAGTCGTACAGTCCGTACTATTGTTCATACAGCCAGCCACCGCCAATTTTGACCGTACAGACGTCGGTTCTCACAGTGCCGTACGGTTGAATAAATTAAAGACACCAATTGAGTTGGGTCGCCTCCAAAAATTGTGACGGTTGAAGTAACTAAAAAGTCGACCCTTGTCCATTCAAATAAAAATCGAAGTTAAATTACCTTTTAGTAGAGTACGGAAGTTGGAAGAAAATTTATATTGAAGGTTTTTTAAAAAGCCATTATTAAATTCTTAAATTTTTAAAAGGAAAAAGTGATATATTATTATATTATATCAAGTAGTAAAGGATTGTATACTAAGGAAGCAAAATAAATTGAAGGTTCAATAAAGGTGGGAGACCATTATAAAAGCAAGTAAAGAAAAGTTGAAAGAAGAATATATTATTATTTTCAGTTAAGAAAAAAAATGTTTCATATTGGAAGTCAACATTAATAATACCTAACCCCCGGATGGGGTGCTAGTGCGGAACAACTGGCGCGAGGAGGAGGAACAGATCGGCCAACGAGGCAAGGAGCCATGTGACGAGCTCGTGCCATCGCCCGCCACCCCGATCCTGTATTAACTCGCCATTACGACGTTGCAGTGGCTTTAACTCTGCAGCATACGTCTCTTTTACGAATTATTCCATGGCCCGGCTGTTTGTGTTCGCCTCTCGCCTTCGCTCGCGATCCGACTGGCTCTCCCCTCCGCTGCCCTAGCCTGATTCAAACTGGACCTTCATGTTGATTGCAGCCCCTGTACATCTCCAGGTACTCTACCTCTGCCTGATGCACTTGGTTTTCTTCGGCATTCACTCGACGAAACTCATGCCGCGTCAAAGGGGGCGGCCGCGAAGAGGCTCTCCATGGAATCCTCGCCGACCTTTTGTCTTGCCCCCTGAATCGCCTTCCACTTGCTCCTCCCCGCCCCTCCAGCTCGAGCCTGTTCTTCCCGCCTCCCCCACCCCGCCTGTATCCCAGTTTGATTGCTTAGCCATCATTTCCAGACCGCCATGTTCCTCCTCGCGACACCTTCTAGTCCCCCCAATCTCCAGAACTGTCGAGTCTTCCCACGCACCAGTAGCTGGCTCCTCAAGGAAGCCCATGGGGGCGCCACCTCCTTTTCGCAGGCCTCAAAACAACGAGAACCAGTCTTCTGACTCTTTCTTTGACACGCAGTTGAGAGGAAGTCTTACTATTCTCTTTGGTCTGGTCTTCGAACTCCGTCAGGGGGTGGAGGACCTCCAATTCCGTCTGCAGACCACGGATGGAAAAGTTGCGGCCCTCCTTCAAATCCTTTCCTCCCTCCAAGAGGCTTTTCCCCCGGACCCGACAAGTGTGGCTTCAGCAGCGGAACCCCATGCAGAGACCAGCGAAGGAAACGCCCAGACGCAGCGCTTCGCAGGGAATGAGATGGAGCAAGCCAAGCATGAGGACATGGGCGTGGAGGAGGCCACAGGACAGCAAGCGCTGCAGGACACCTCGCCAGTTGCCGACAAAGATGAGAGCAACGTGGACGTTGGAATGCAGTGGGCAGGTCAAGTGACACTCGTCGAAGAGGAACCTTGGTTGGAGGCCGTTCATTCCACCTGGCCAGGTTATTTGCCAAATGTTTAAGCCTATAGGGGTCCTTCAAGTTCCAATAGTTTTTCTTTTCTTAGCTATTGTCCAGTCAGTTTGAGGCTGATATATTAGACTGTTAAACTACCTATGCTTGACTCACCCGGCTGGCTGGACTGGTTTCCCCTCTATTGGGGTAGTCCAGTAACTACAATACGGCTAATTTCTGTATTTTGTACCTCTAACTTGGTTTTTTGAAGGCCTTTTATATATAAAACTTCTTACTTACAAAAAAAAAACATTAATAATACCTAAGGTGTTATTTAATCAGCGAGGAAATTATTTATCTTAAAAATATCGACGAAAGTCAAAAAGGGTATAATTAATAAAGTGATTCCCCTGGAAGTTAAGTGAAGTGAAGATTTAACAAAAAAAAAGGTTTATAAAAAAAAAGGATTGAAGAGACATTTAAAATTAATTTATATATAGATATATTATTAAAGAAGCTAAAGAATTAAAGAGAAAAAGAAAGGTAACATTTATCGCAAATTATCAACGAAGCAAATGGAGTTTACTGAGGAAAGAGTAAGATTTTTTTATGAAGGTTGTCTAATCGTATGTTACGGTTTTTCTACATTAAAGGGGAGTATTCAAGGAAGAGAAGTTAACATCCTTATCAACTTAGACTATAATGAAAATTACATTAATATTGATTTGGCAAATCAATTATTAATTCCAAAGCAGAATATAATCGAAAAGAAGGATATTTTTCAAATTAAGAAGTTACAAGTGACAATTGATGAATATCAATATATATCTCAATTCTATGTTACAACTATGTATCAAGAAGAAGTTGACATCGTCATCGGGTTACCCTGGTTTAAAAGTCTAGGTACCTTCATATTAAACATGGAGAAAAAGTTTGTGACATTCCCGTATAAGGAGAAGATGATAACATTACAAGACACTACCTTGGAGCCAGATTTCGTAAAACCAGAAGACTTTAACGATATCTCAAAAATAATACGTCAAGAAAATAAAAAAAACAATGCAAAGGATGCAAAAAGAATTTGACGAAGTTATTGCGGAAAAAAACAAAGAAATTTCTCGCTTAAAAGACCATAGTCAAAAACTACTTACACAGATCAAGAAGTCAAGAAAGAAAAAACAACGTGATTCGAAGTTGGAACAAGGAAAGGAGGATCTCGAAAAGGAATTGAAGAAGAACCTCTCAGAGAAAGAAGAAGAAAATTCTTGTTTGAAGAACCTTAATCAGGAGCTACTAGAACAAATTAGAAAGTTGAAAGAAGAGCAACTTGAAAATCCGGACATTAAAGATATCAACAAATCAGGTAATGAAGAAGGTACCGCTCAAGAAGCTGGAAAATCAACTAAAAAAAAGATAACGTCGAATATCGAAGTACAAACGATGGAAGCTCCAAATATACTTACTAATCAAAATTCAGCCATTAACAAAGTAACATCAACACGTGAAGAAAATCATATATCGAAGTTAAAAGAAGAAAATGCTACAAGTATGATAAGAAAAAGTAATATTATAAGAAATCCCTATCGACATCCAAATCATAAGAGCAAATATATTAACCAGTCGGAATATCAATATTATTCAAGACGAGAATCCTATAAACACCCAGTTTCGCAGAAGATTGAATTGGGGTGGGCCGACTCTTTTACAATTCAACAGTTCTGCTCAGCGATTAGAAGATCCCATCGACCCAGGTCCTCAACAATCACTAGTTGAAGAATGAAGAATCATGACACAATATTACAAGCTAGAGCAAGACATAAGTCTTCCATAAGTATGCTTTGAGGACAAAGCATTTTTAAGGGGAAGGCAATGTTATGAACATAAAAATACATATAAATAGGTATAAATAGGTAATAATTAATAATATGAATAACTAATGATTAATAATTAATTATGAAGAGACGTGACATATGAAAGGTCATTTCTCTTATGAAAGGGCACCCTTGTGTTGGTATATATATATATATATATATAAGCCTTCATCCTCATTGTAATATCATCTCATTCATATCATATTCTTATACATTATTATTAAATATATTTACTATCCTTAAATGGATTATTGCGTACTGTCCTATTTATACTGGATATTTACATAGTGAACCAGCTTGGTTCACCAGAGTCACATTGATGTTTGACATTCTTTTGGTAGACCTGGCTACATAATTTAAACTCTACAGTACATAAAACATTGCCTGGATCTACCTGCTATTTTTCTTAGAGTTTTAGAACTTGTCAAAGTCTAGTCTGGTCTGATGTGGGTTTATAAGTGATATCTCTGATCATGTGCTAAACAAGGGCTTACAGTGTATGTCCTCCATGGCTTTCTCACAGGTAAGTCTTTGTTATAGTTTTGGTCATGTTCTAAATGAGATGTTACAGTGTATTGCCTCTTAGCCTTCATGACATAGTTTAATGCATGTTGCATCTCTGATCATGTGCTAGATGAGAAATTATATTGGATGCAATTGGTAGGCATGTCTAATGTGTTTTGATTATTTAGCTTCATTTTAGTCTTGGCTGAGAGGGTTTGTTCTTTTTAAAATGACAGATTGGGAAGGCTACAAGATAGCAATGCAGTTTTGTCTCATTTCAATGATTACTCTGAGCATAGCTTCACAGCCGTTTCCAGTGATTTTTTGAGGAACACACGCCTTCTAAAATCTATGAAGACAGATTTAGACTACATATTCCGGAAAATAAGGTTGGATGAATTGTTATCCCAATGACTTCATAGTCTTGATCCACTCTCAGGTTTCAAGTAATTAGCTGAATTTATAAATTTTCTGAAGTATTATATCCATCTATTTTATTGTCATGAGCTTGTTTGCCGAATGTAGTTCATGGTAAACATCCATATTATAATCTCAATGTGTTCACACTTTGTTTCTTTAAGATATCCTATAAATTGTGACAAGGTATTCCTGTATTTCAAGTCAAATTTGTCAATTGAAGTTAGTTTGAGTGCACCAGCAGTGATTGTATTTGCTTATTTTTTTTTAAATTTCAGTACATGCTGATTAGATCAGCAAACAAAAGAAAACCTAAGAAAGTTGGAAACTTCACTAACTTTAAAAAACTGCTGTTACTGGTAGATCTGAATACACATAAGCAAACTGAAAAGTATGAACAGCAAACTAAGAGTGATCATAACAGCAGACTCTATGTACTAATTCTGCATAAAACAGTTGTTAGAATTTAAGGGCAATTTTATACACTAGCTAGGAACGGAAATAATCTTATTAAATTTCTTTTTATTTGCTACTGTAATTCTGGATCAGCAACACATTTAAAAATTCTGGTGTAAAATGTAATAGCAGAAATCATAACATAAATCTGAGAATTACCTTAGCCAAACAAAGAACAAATTTACCTGATATATTGATGTTATCCTCTTAGATGTATGCTCAGAAAAAGCTTTAAGGGATCATTGATCAAACTCTCAGGGTAGATCTCATCATGATCCTTAGAACAAAGTTGCCAAGAAGAACCTTTAAAGGTAGTGGACCAGAAAACAGTAATAGACCATGCCACTGTCAAGTAATAGGGCTGAATGCAAAGCTCTTGTTCAAACTAGGGCTGGAAAGAAAAACCCAAGCAGCCTTAACTCTTACAGTCCACAAAAAGACTGTTACAACAGTTCCAGAATAGTGGCAACGCACACAGGGCAGCAAGACAGTCACCAGCAAAACATGGTTGTACCACCAAGAGGAGGCTATACCGGCAAGAGAAAGGCTGTACCAGCAAGAGCACCAGCAAGAGAAACACCTAACAGCAAAGGCGGCACCAGCAATAGCAACCAGAGGCTTCAAACAGCAACTAGAGAGAGGCCTGTGGCTGGCTGAAAAGGACCCTTAGGGTTAGCGACAGCAGGAGACTGGAGAGGGTAAGCCCACAGCGGCTGAACAAACCTTAACACACCAAAAAATCTGTTATAGAGGGGGCCGCAGCCACTTAGCAACTGAACAATAGGGGCTGCAGAAACCTCAGACCAAAAACTTGGCTAGGAGAGAGAGTGAGTGTAGTGAGTGAGGATAGATCACTCTAATTTATAGTTTTGATGGGTAGGTTAGGGCTAGTTTATTTAGCCCTAACCCTAATAATTAAATAAATAAATAATTAAACAAATAATATTTTATAACATAAAATATTAATTGTTAAATCATAAAAGTCAACAAGGAGATAACAAGTCAAGGAGAGGGGATCCAAAATCAAGGTGGCTAGCTTTCTTTAGAAAGAAGCAAAGAACCAAACCAAAACCCACACAACAATTAAGGGGGACGTAACTCAAGCAAAGGGGTTTTCAAGACAAAGTCAACAAGGTAAGTTCTTCTTTAATGGCATAATGTCCACATGAGTCTCATGATGTAACTTGTAAGCTTTTATCATCCCAGCATACGAGGAAGGTCAATGATGTGATCATGCCCTTCTTCTTAACTGCTCCTAGGTCTCATGGACCATCCCGGGAGAGAAGAGGGTCACACATTATCTCAGCTTGGTACTTAACCAAGAAACTGCTTGGTCCCAGACCAAGATACCCCATAACACATCTGGGGGCCCTAGATCACAACTAGGGTTTTATACACCAAGGTACACAACCAAGGATCAATCCAAGCATGAGCAATGATTCCTTGGAACACATCCAGGGGCCCTGGAACACATCTTGGGACTTATACCATCAAACTGCTTGGTCCTTAACCAAGAACCCCAACAATACATTGGGGGCCCTCACTAGGGTCTTTTGCCATGGCTTTAACTGCTTGGTGCCAGATCAAGAACCCCAGGAGTGTATTGGGGGTCCTAGATCTCAACTAGGGTCTTTGCCATCCTCCCGGAGAATGGCTCTTGCAGCTGCATTAATTTTAACAACACTGATCTGAAAATTATGGCGGCAAATGGATTTCCTGCACTTAATCACACATTAAGCCACTATTACTTCCAACAGAAAACTATTACTTCCAACAGAAAAATACAAGACAAATTGCTCAAAACTTTATCTAACCCATGATAACAGTGCTGTGGCATGTCTCTCTTTTATAGACTAGGAAAAAATGTGAGATACAATGAATGTAGACCACTCAGTGGTGCGCCCTCCTACATGAGTTCTCTGCCTTGAATAGCATGCCTTAACTGGGGAAGATTGGATATGTATGCATGCATTCATGTGTCTTCTGCCTTGGAAACAGTGCAACTCCATCATGCCAGTGCCTAATCTAAAGTTGGACCTGCACTAGACTGATGTGAACTGAAGCCTCTAAACTGAATGCATTTGCTACCGCCCCTCAATGCCTGATGTACCATTGTGCTTGCTAAAGATAAATACTGCCTCTAAACAAAGCAAGTCTAAATCTGGCATATGCATGCATGTGCTGCTACCATTGTTACATAACTGCCTAGTACTCTCTACCATTGTCGCATAACTGTTGTATGCTTCCAAGAGGCTTCTTCTGCTGCGCCCTCATCCACAGATCTTCCATGCCTCACTGTAAACAAGACCAAAAAATCTGCTCTGTACAACTATGCTGAAGGAGAACACGATCCGAGCAACAAGTAAAGCTAACACTCCCTTGTTGCAAGGAAGGTGTTCTCTACCAGACCAAGATACTATCACAAGGTCTCGAATCTCTCCTCTGTTAGGTGTTTCAAAATAACATTTACCACCTGTCAATCTAAAGGAATTAAACTAGGACCACTGCTCCCTTCTGTGCCTTGAAATCTATTCAGAATCTTCAAGGTGTAAAATCCCTTGTACAAGGAAAACTTCATCATCAACCTGCCAACCTCCTTTGTCCTTCATGTCAATGTCACGGGTCAAATTCCTCTCTCACCATTTCATGAATTTTTCAGGACTTCATGTAATAATACACTCATCTGTATACAAGGCCAAGATAGGTGGATCGGATCTATCAAATAAAGAATTAAAATCTGCATTAAATTTGGAAAAGCCCAACTTGAGTAAAAAATCATTGATATCGAAATCCCAAACTCGTGGTGCATGCATCAGCCCGTACATGGCCATCTTCAATCTAGATTCATGGATATCTTTGTTGAATTTTAATGCTTAGCTCAAGCACATGTAGTTTCTTTTTAATTTAGCATGAACTTGAACCATAAATAATGCAGCAACACAATAGCTGCAGTAACCAAGATCACAAGAAGAATAACCATGCACAAGAACACAAGAAGTTATCCTGGAAAAACCCTTCTCAACAAAGGGAAAAACCCAACAATCCTTTGCTATAGAGTCAAGAGAAGATCACCCTTTCACCACAAACCCTAGTGCACACAAGAGGGTGCTCTATGACCAAGAAAGATTGCGCCTAAGAGAAGTGTGCACTTCAACCCTACAAGTAGGCGTTGAGATAATGAAATAAGTGTGAGTGAGTGATCCACAATGGGGATCTAACTCTTATTTATACATGACCTAGTATATCAAATGGATGTGTCTATTGGCACAATAGGGCCGACTTGTACAACTCTAAATATAATTAATCTTTACACAATATTGATTATCTTTACATGGTGGGGCCAACTTGTACCCTTTACAATACAAATTAGGGTTTTACCAAAGTCTTACTCTTTAACAATATAGCAAGGGATCTCTCACATCCTCTAGTGCTCTGCCACTAGGGACACGTCCCCCTGTGCTCAGCCGTAGGGACGTCACTCTCAATAGATCAACTCAACTAAGTCCATAGGAATACTATCTGGAGAGCCATCTCAATTCGACTCAACTAAGTCCATAGGAGTTTGACAAGAGACCATCTCAAGTCGTCTCAACTTAGTCCAGAGGAGCACGACAAGAGACCACACACATCATCTCAACTCAGTCCAGAGGAGTATGACTCACCCATCACATGGGCGTTCTCACAGATCATCTCAACTCAATCCAGAGGAGAATGACCAGAAGAATGTCTCATGAAGCTGCAATCATCAACACTCCCTCTCAACTAGGGAGGCATTCTTCACTAGGCCAAGTCCCTCACAGAAGTACTTGAACTTTGTCATGGCAAGCGGTTTGGTGAAGACATCTGCAACCTGCTAGTGTGTAGAAAGGTACTGCACATGTACTGCTTTCCTCTGCACCATATCTTTGATGTAATGGTATTGGATCTCAATGTGTTTCGATTTTCGTGAAACACAGGATTCTCTGAGAGTTTCACACAACTCTAGTTATCACAATAAATAACGGTAGAATTCATCTCATGTCCAAATAAGTCTGCAAGGAGTTTGCGAAGCCACACTACTTCGCGGACTGCCACACATAATGCAATGTACTCTGCTTCTGCGGTACTCAAAGCCACATAAGTCTGTTTCTTGCTGCACCAGGAAACCATTGCAGATCCCAAAGTAAAACAACAATCAGAGGTGCTCTTCCGATGCATTGCGCTCCTTGCCCAATCTGCATCGGTATATCCCTGCAATCTCATGTCTACACCAAAGACTTATCTCAGTGCATAATCAACTGTGCCTCGTAAATATCTCAACACATGCTTCGCTGCTATCCAGTGTGTCTGTCTCGGCTGCCTCATAAACTGACCGAGTACACTCACTGCATAGCATATATCAGGTCTGGTGTTAACCAGATACATCAATGATCCAATCAGTTGTATGTAAAGATGTGGATCAATCTCGCCTGAATCAAAAGAAGCCTCTTTCATTTTCTTCAAATTCATCACCATCGGTGTAGGCATGGATCTGCAGTCTGTCATCCTGAATTTCTTCAATATCTCCACTGTGTATTTTCCTTGACTCAGGAAAATCTCATCAGTCCTCAGCCACACTTCTAGTTCCAAGAAGTAGTGCATCATACCAAGGTCCTTCATCTCAAATTCAGAAGCCAATGCACGCTTGCATTCAACAATAAGGCTTTCTGAACCGGGGAGGAATAAGTCATCAACATATAGGACCAAAATCAGGCACTCGTCACCAACAATGTTATAGTATAGGTTTGGATCAACAACACTCTTGATGAAGCCCAAACTCATCAAGTATCCATCAATCTTCTCATACCATGCTCGAGGTGCTTGCTTTAGTCCATACGAGGCTTTCTTCAACCTACAGACATGAGCATCCTTCTCATGTATCACGAATCCATCTGGCTGCTCGATGTAAACTTCTTCCTCAATCTCACCATTGAGAAAGGCTGTCTTCACATCCATTTGATGTAGTCTCCAACCCATGGATGCTGCAAGGGCAATAATCGTACGGATGGAAGTGTATCGGGCAACAGGAGCAAATGTCCCCTCATAATTTATTCCCTCCACCTGAGAGAATCATCTAGCCACAAATCTCACTTTGTACTTCTCGACACTTCCATCAACTGCATGTTTGATCTTATAGATCCACTTGGAAGTCACTACAGACTTCCCTTTCGGTCTCGGAACAATATCCCACATATCATTCTTCATGATGGACTGATACTCTTCGGTCATGGCATCTTGCCGAACCTGTTGACCTACTGCTTCTCCATGACAAGAAGGCTCAATATCAATGATGTGGCTCATAGCTGAAACATAGCTTGAAAATCTATGTGGTCTCTTGTTCTTTCGGAATGTACCACGAGGAGCTGCATGTCCCCCTGCCTCCTGCAGAGTTTGTCGAGCCCATGTAGGCCTCTTCTGGCCTACTGCAATGTCTCTGGGAACATCTGTTGATTAAGATTGGTTGTCATTGATGTCAACCCTTGAAGAAAGACCCATAGCACAAAGGTTTGGGTAATGGACCCAATATTGTTTGATGTAAATATGACTCATTATTGTTTTGTCATTGTTGATAAGAAGTAAATATGGATGAACTCCAAAGTGGTCCCCTTTTGGTGAAAGCCCTCAGGGGAAGACGCTTTGTGGAGTAAGAGAACCCATGCTTAATTGTGGAATAATGAGATGAAGGAAAGTGAATTTGTCAAGGAAAATATCCTAGATGGATAGTGCTTGTCATGTCATTTCCGGTGGTATGTGGAACGTCACATAATTTCTCACGGTTAGAGAGTTATGGCCATGAGAACTTGGAGACCCCAGGTTTGGGTAATGGACCCAAGTTTGTTTGATGGGTAATGGTATGAGTTATGATATATTTTCAGATATTACTATTCTATATGGATAGTACATGTCATGCCATTTATGGTGGCATGTAGAACGTCACATAACTCCTCACGGTTTGAGAGTTATGGCCTTACGAAGTTGGAGGACCCTCATATGTCATTTAGAAGCCCCAAAAGGTCAAAGTAATCAAAGTGGTTTAAGAGATTTTAA